>JAIPRM010003088.1:0-27405 GCA_025469315.1 Stegophylla sp. TES_Ste_2020 | reverse complement strand
TTATATTATTAACTTCCTTCGTTCAGAATCGTTTTACTGAAGAAATGATTTATCGTTTCTTTAAAATATAATACGCCCGTCAAGAGTATACCACCTGTCGTGCGAAGTACACCCATCGTGCGAAGTACACCCATCGTGCGAAGTATGTCCGCTTTTTTTTTTTTCTTTAGAACGATAATCCCCTTGGGCCGCCATGATTTCGTCTGAACGTAAAGCATAGGCGAAAAACGTTTAATAATTACTGCGTGTCCTCAGATTCCGAATGCGGGAAAAGCTCGGCAATTATTACCGTACGCAGGATTTTCTTTCTACAACGGATCACTGCCAGTTTTGTCGAGGCCGTGGTAGAGGGGTAACACCCACCTTTTGAGATTTTCCCCCCTGAGCAAACATGCGACTAGATAGACAGAAAAAGATATAGGAGGGGTGTTTGTATGACAATCTTCAACCCCACTAGTCGGATCTTATCGAGAACCTACGGATAGATATTAGCAGTGTCTTGGATAATTATTGTGGCTTAGATACGGATTTATATCCCATATCTTTTGACCAGAACACGGGACTTGATAATATTATTATATCTCAACAAATGTTTGGTAAGTTATCAAAATAGTGCATTTGATTCGGTACAAATTTTCCAGTGCTGTCTGGATTTGAAATTTAAAAGTTTTTAGCGCATACTTATACATATTTCCTACTTACTATTTCCCACTACAAAAAATATTAAATTAAGAGAGATGTATACAGAGAGATAAAGATAGAGTGAGAGGGAGAGAAAGAGAGACAAAAATATTGTTAAAATTCAATATAGGTATTGTATAATACCCCCTGTTACTTTTTATGAATTAAAATTTACTATATAATGTAAATTTACTGCGATGACAGATTTATTGATTTTTAAACATTTATTTTTATTTTAAATATATATATACGATTTTTGTCTTTTTAAATTATGAATAATTAAAATAAATGCATATCCAGATGTATACGTATGTTTTTTATTTTAAGAGCAAAAAGACCTGCTTATAAAATTTATAAACTCTAAAATCTTATAAACTAGATAAACTTTTTTCTTTGGTGTATCTTGTATATTTTTGTTTTTTGTAAAAGATGCAAATGAAGACATAATTGTTTATTTAAAATTTAATAAAAACTCTTATCTTCTAACCAGATTCAAGTTGGATAGTAATTGTATTATTCGTTAGTTGAAAAATCATTTGTACGCTACTTCATTAGTTTGTGCTCATAAGCGCAAGTAGAACTATTATGTCTCCAATGGTTTCGTACATTCGCTACCATGTCCTCAGTTATCGGAAAATATTATGAACGAAAACTTAATATTTCTTAAAAAAAAATTGTGTGAAATTTTCACAATAAATTTATTGTACGTTTCTAATTTTTAATATTTTTGTAACGTTTGATATTTTGCTTGATATTAATAATAATTATAGTTTTTGATAATTTGTTCAAAATAATTGTTGTGATGAAATATTTTGAATTTCGTATATCACAGTATCTACAGTATATAGTACACCTAGTGTCTTATATCTTAGTTATATTAACAGGTAAAGAAATAAAAATTGCTGTTATCTTATTTAAAACGTTGAATGTATCCTGATTTTTTTTCGAGGATCTTTCCCATCCTGCCAACACGTGATCCACGATGCGTGTTTGTCCTTTTCACTCGAAGATTCACAAATGAAATAACGACGAAACGATTTTCGGAGAAAATAATAATCATTCTCTTCTCTAGTCACGTTGGTGCGTACACGTATAATGTGCAAGACAACATTATTTAAAAGCCGACAAGGTTTACGTCAATAATTACTTCTGTGTACACCTGAACGGTTTAAAATTTAAATTAATTTTGTCGTTGAAAAAATATCGTTACTAGTTCTCGATCGCTCGTCGGCTCCTAGTCCTAAACGTCTAGTTAATTTTTCGGTGAATTAAAAACCGGCTATACCGGATCGTTTGCACGTGGTATATAAATATTATATTTTGTTAAATTTCAATTTTTATTTGGCGGTTTTTCCACACGAACGAAACAAAACGATCTCGTTTCACGCTCAACGATTTTCGCACGGCCGACGTTTCGCAGAAATTAACTCTAAATACTATTACGCATGTACGCGTTATGGGTACACATTTTTAAATGCTATCGACTTTATTAAAAACGGTTTAAATCGCGCGGTCCCGTGAAATAATAACAGTACGTGCAGTGTCTACCTTAGACGCGTCGGCCAAATTATTTTCGTAAATGTCTTATTATTATGTATATATATATATTTTTTCATATTCTAATTATAACGTTGCGTGGCGGCGTCAAACCAAGGACCTTGTGAATAAAACAGTGTTATATTGTATAGACACAGTACGCTTAACCTCACTCGCTGTTATAATAATAATTACGAAAAATAGGCTATTTTTTTTTTTTTTTTTTTTTTATCGAATGAACAATATTATTATGCGAACACACATTTTGTGTAAATATCGTTAATTTTGAATGCGTTGTTTGATTTATAAAATATATAGTAGACGAAAGAAAAAAAAAATTACACAGCGATTTTGTTTAATGAACAATTTATATTTTCGTTTCGTCTAACCACTAAAACTCACGACTACCAACAAAGTATTTTTGTAAAATATGAAATGAAAAAAAAAAACATATGATTATGACGATAAATTATTAACGTGACACTTATTATACATAACTTTCGGAAAGCCTATGCCGGTGTAGATAGTTATTATTTGTGATTTGTGAATTTCACTGAATTGTTGAACACACGCATCAAAAATATTATTCTACATTGTAGTAATTCTGTTGTAGCTATACGAGTTTAAAATAATATTGTTTGGCTTGAAACAATATTCGTTTTAATTAGACGTTTACTTTGATTACAAAATTTAATTTAATCTTACGACTAAGTAACTATTTACTTAGGCACTGTAATCGGATTTGTTCGAAGTGTTTCTAAATTAAACCGACTATAGTAAGGGCTCCGCAGTAGGGAGACAAGTAGGAGCAGTTGCCTTCCCCTTGGATTTTTTTAAGGTCAATTATCATAATTATTATGTAATACAAAATTTCACACAATAAGCATTTTGCAATTAAAAAAATGCATTTGTGTTACTGAGTGACTTTTAATTAAATCGATTGAGAACGCCAAAACTCAGAACATTGTTTTTATAGATTTATGACATGTAATGGTTTGATCAAGTATAGTATAGTGCCACTATGTTTTTATTTTTTTGATAAAAAAAAATAATTGTTCAAAGTGATATCTATGCATAATATTTAATTTTTTTTTTTTGTTTTAAATATTAAGTACAGTTTTAAACAACATTGTTTGTCTTAATTATATTTCTTATTAAAACAGTTATGTTTTGTTTTTTAATATTTTTAAGTAATTAAGGAAATAATTTCATTTCAAAATGTTATTATTTATTTAACTTATAGAACTTAGTATAATTAAATTTCATAAACAATCTAAAACTATTAAATCAGAGGTAGTTTACTAACAGTTTATGCGTTTTAAAAAAATGCATTTGTCACTATAAAGTTACACGCCTATAAATAAATTTAAATCAATGTTGCGACTACACGATTAAGTTTTTACTATCTCCAATTAATTTATAAACAATTTTTGCATTACGCACCAAACAATATAAAAAAAAAAAATAATTCTAAAACTATATACCTAGTGAAACCAAAGAATAAAAATGGTTTGTCTCTCCCTTAACAAATTCTTGAGGACACCCTTGATCTTTATCATAATTTGTAAAAATCAAACGAAATGGTACATAACAAAATTTTTTTTCCTAAGCTCTCGTTTATTTTATTAAACGATTCTATATTTTACTATCATATTTTCTGTTTAATTATTATAAGAAATGCACAATTATTATGGAGGTATAAGATCTTAAACTCGGTATTCTATTATAGATAATTAATTTTTGTTAGTAAAACGTTATCATTGTAGAGTGTTCAATGATTGTACTAATTATCGCTTATACGAATAAACATTTTTTTTTTTTTTTTAAATTTTAAATTACATAAAAAAATATAAAGCTCGTAATTATAAACAAAGGCAAGTTTATTAACGTTCATAAAGCACAGTGATTTAATACGGGATGCTGGCTCAACTGAAAAAACTAATAAAGTGTATAAATTATTCTGAGAGACACGTGACAGCATACTTTTCGCTGTACCTACCATGTAATACCATATAAAATCTAATTTAATGATTATGTATTATTCTAATAATTCCGGTCATACACGATTGCAGACGCTCGTTTGTGACCCGACATTTTTTATAACACGATTGCGGACGGTACGTGTTTTGCAACGTTACCGCGTTGAATATTAAACTAGATATTTTGTTCTATGATTCTTGAAAATTTGTTATGAATAAGGAACGTATTTTTAATATCTATTAGAATAAAGTATGTGCCTAAAGTCAAGGTCGTCAATTTTATTTTAAATATTTTTGTATAATTACATGTATACTTATACAATATTAAAATAAATTAACAATGGCAGAACAAAAGCTGTACCAAAAATACTGTAATAGAATAATTTCTGCTATTAACCATTTCAATGAATATCCATAAAAGTATATAATAATATTTGAATGTAGTAGGAAATTCGTTATCAAGAGAAAAAAAAATGCAAATAATAGGTACAATATTAATAAAATATACAAAAATCTGAAAACTCAATTTGAAAAATTGATGAGATTTTTTAAAATTATTCTGTAATGTAAAAACATTTACTAAACAGATTAAAATAATATAAAACTTTGAAGTTTGATCGTATCATTTTTGTCATCATATTTATCTTTGCTTGCAGTAATTTTATAAAATGCACCACGTTTCGTTGAAAATTATCCGCATTCGTGTCGTTTTTAAGGTAAAATTGTGAACTTAAGATCTAACGATCTAAATTAAGATTAACTAGATCTCTAACGTACGCAATCGCAATTCTACCCAATAATTCATATTTTCCAGAAATCAACGAAATCAACGTTAATTAAACTAACGACGATGACAAAACGGACTAATTGAAAATATTAACCAATATCCACGAGACGCGTAAAACTCAGTCAATATGTATTACCCTACAAGAAATTGACGGTTGCGTATAATATAATTCAATTTGCACTGAGACACTGACGTTATAATCAAATTATTGTTCTCTGAAGGTCTCTGTGATAATAATTATACAACGAATTAACTTTACACGTTTATTAATAATTGAGACGGTAGAGTTTAATTTAGCACGAGAAAACCGACAACGAAATACCGTTATTGCCAATTATTATGAAGTGTGTACATATTGTTTAATGAATTTCACAATATGCAATCAATAAAACGAATAAAATTTTCGTATAAACGTTATTCAATATTTACGTTTAATTTAATTTCTAACCAAGAATAACGAGCAAACGCTGTCTCTGACTCACATGGAGTCATCAAATATAACATCTCGACTATAATATTTTCGACTCCAAATTTTTCTTTTCACGCAAAAATGATAAGAAATAATGCTATCCGTAATTTAAGCGTTTATAAGCGCACTTATAGCTCATTCGTGGATTTAAAAATTCTTTATTTCTCTCTTGTCCGTTCCCATTTAAATTACTACCCCTCTAATTTAGATAAATAAAAACAAATTTCTATACTAGGATCTTTTCAAAATAAGTTTTTACGTTTTATTTTCTTCTAATTTAATATTCATAAAGCTCTCCGTGGTTGTTATAATAAGATTTTAAACTTTTTTAATCTCTTTCCACTTAATGAACGTCATAATGCGTTTATTATACAAATTTCTTCACAAATTATTATTGAGTTCTATTATTGATTGCCCTTAAGTATTGTCATTAATTCATTAAAAAATTAACCGTCTTAATGAAAAAGATTTTAAACCATTTTACTCAAAAGTTTTAAATGAAAATTAAATTTTTAAATTCCTCTGTCTTTGATTTTATTTACTTTTTCTATTATCTTTATTTTATTATGTATTTTGTAGTAATTCTTATTATATTCGTTTTATTATTAAATGTAAATAGTTATATTTTTATCTTTTTGTACTCTAATAATGTTCGTATTTTCGGCACACATTATAAAATTATAAAATAGAACTCATGTCCATATGCTGAAATAAATAAATAAATATTCAATCTGCATTAAAACATTTTTCAAAGAGATTGCACATTGACTGTTTTTAATCTCTCGTACGCGCATTACAATTTATTAATCCTGTATTTCCGCCCAAAAACATAACAGTTGCCATACTATTTTTGTTTTTAATAATTATAATATTAATAATTATACGTTGTCGTCGTCGTTGATAAAACGGTCCGTATAAATATTGTACGGGTACATATTATATGCACAATACATCACATAACTCGTAATATAAAAATTATTCTTTGTTATTGACATATTTCATTCCAAGGGTAGGGGGTCAAACGGGTGATAAATGCCACCAGTCTGTTCAGGCATTTTTTGGTATGCATATTTTATATATTATAACTATTATTATCATGTAAGTATATTGAACTCGAGGAAAATGCTCCGTTTTCAATATATCTACTGAAGCGTATTTCCGTCAAGTTAGATATTATTATATTAAATCAAAAATATAACATGCCGTAAGAATCAGCATTGCAAATTTTGCATTGCAGTAGCTATATACATATATATATGCATGAAGGGAAGGAGGAGGATAAATGCATGAATATTGTACAAAAGTATAGCAGTTGTCTGCGTTTATCGGATTATACCAGATTGACATCTTTTTTTTTACTTTTTATACGCGAACAGGTGTATTATGAAAACGATTAAATTAAAGTTTCAATGTGGATGATATTATTTTGAAAGCCATCATACTGGGAGGCGCGCGTACACAAAAAATGTTTTTTAAGGAGTTTATTGTCGTGCCTCTAAAGGAAATTCAGTAGAATAATATCATTTTTTTATTATTATTATTATTATTATTTAAAACAAAATATTAAAATCTGATTGAATATCAAAATGTGTGTACTTCGCTCGTCGGGGTGTTTTTCACACGTCGAGTGGGATACTCTTGACCGGTGTATTGAATTTTAAAGAAACGACAAAACAATAATTATCAGTTTTAAACTTGAATATTGAATTATAAATTAATTATTCTGTTACATACAACATTTACGAAAAACGAAAATTGATTTTCATATATTCACATACACTTAATGAATACTCCATTAATAATTTCAGATGACAATAAAAATATAAGCATCACAATAAAATGAAATAAAATAAAGCGGCTCTAATCATCGTAAATCAACATTTATGAACTGTAACATAATTTTTACTAATGTTTATTGTGGCACATGTAGTCAGTCAAAATTAAAAAAAATTCAAAATATTCGGATTATCGGGTTTAATTCGAACCCGGAACCGTCGCGAGGAAGAACTATCGTTTTCCATTGCATCACACTAACACAGTAAGAGCGTTGGGTCGAAATATTTATTATAATAACAGAAAATATTGAGTTTTCAAAACAGAATAAAATTATTAATGCGCGTGGATTTTAATTCAAACCATCGTATTTAGGGTCGAAAAATATATAAGATGGCGGAAAAACATTATCTAACCACCTTTTGGATGTTAATTATAAATATTATAATAATTTGCCGTACTTTCTCCAATTTTTTTTTCAGCCAAACCCTTGTAAAATATTTAATTTTTTGTTCACTCAAAAATTTAATACACAAAAAATTTTTAATAAAATTCTCTATCTAGGCACCAAATTTCAAAAAAATCGGTCGGGCCAATTTTGTTTTATGTACGTTTAAGTGTGTAATTGAGGTCAAACCTACGAATTTCATAAAGAAAAAAGTTCACTTACGATTTCCGAAATTTTTTCAGAACAGACATATATGAGTAAAATTATATTAAATTTTCAAATCTAAAAATCAAAAATCAAAAATTTTATTACATAAAAACTAACAAAAAATGAGAAATTTCCGATATTTTCAAAATGCTGTACTTAACTCAAAATTGATCAAATTTTAAAATTTTTATAAAATGTTTTCGTAACCATTTTTTGTAGTTGGTGAAAGTTTCATGTCCCTAGCTGCATTATTTTAGAAGTTATTTTAAAAAGTAATTTTCAATTTTACGGAAATTTCAGTAATTGCATATTTAGCCGTTTTTGGAAAAAGTATTGAGAAATTGGAAAAATTACCTCTTTAAAGTATCATATGGGTGTGATTAGGGTTCTATAGAGATACTGATCGAAACTTTTGGACAAGTATTTCTTACGAAAAAGTGTCTCCAGAAAGAGATAAAATGAAAATTAAAAATAAACATCATTGTAAAAACATAAGCTTCTTCACTTCGTTCAGAATCTAAAAATGCTAATTTGTGGTAAAAATACGAGGTAAACAAAAAAAAAAAAAATGTTTTTCTGATACGAAATTGATTGCACAACAAAAGAAACCAATCGAGAATCAACGGGATATTATATTATCTAATCCAAGCACCTATATATAAAAAAAAGTATATTTATATGCTTACACATTTCCTTAAAATTTTTGAGGGGGTTTGAACTCTTAAAACCCCTCCTTGTGTACGCGCAAAACTACTGGTAATACTATGTATACTTACATTATAAATTACTTTTCGTAAATTCTGATCCAGTTCTGATAACACCTGTTGGGATGGTAGTGTCGCGAAATAAATAGCGTGTAGCGTACATAAAGCCACACGAGGGGTTAAAATTGAAAATGTATATATATAAAATGTTCTCACACTCTCTCTCATCTTTCGTACCATAACATTTCATAGTAGGTGCATTACAAATCCGGTACATTCCAATGGGCCGAGAGTGCATATATTATGTAATATATAAGTGTATCATGTACATAGATGCGTCTTCTGAGAGCCGACCACGTAGAATGATATTTTAAAAACGGTGTGACGTGTCACATACATATACAAGGTGTCCAAATACGATTTAACAAATGTAATAACTAGGGATAGGATTTATATGCATTAGTATGTTTTTTTTTTTTTTTTTGCAACTTCTGATTACTGCTTTTGTCAGCAATGTCCACGAATCATCTCATCTGAAAATGAATGGTGGCGTTTTTTTTTTTTGGCATATTTTGAAGAAATTAATATTATTGCATACTTCGACTACAAAAACGCGAAAATACATATTTAATGGAATATTTCATTACACGATATTTCATAACTGTACAAAAATACACAGATACGCAATGTCCATTTTATCATTTTATTTTATTAGAAACTTTTTGAATTACAATTTGCTTCTAGATGGTACTTTTGAGAAGTCATTTTTCGTAATTCTCAATAGTTTTCTTAAAATTTGGGAAAAACACCCTGAAATTTAAAAAAATAAAGACTCGGAAACTATCTTCTTTTAATCTAAACCTAATGAAAATTTTAAAAATGTGAAGAAAATTTTGGACATTTTTTTCTCATCAAATCTTTTTCTTTCACTTTTCTCAGTAATTAATGAAATGTAAAACTAGACTAATAAATAATAAATATTTTTGTTATCATAATAAACTTTATAATTTTTAAATAAAATTGTCTTGAATAAATTAAAGCTCAGCTCAGAATCGTTTTTTTGAAGAAATTGATTTATCGTTTCTTTAAAATTCAATACACCCACAAGGATATCCTACTCAAGAAACGAAGAATACCAAAGGTACGAAATGCGTTCTTTTTTCTATTATATGTGTTTATTTAGAGATATTATTTAGAGCAGTGGCGTATTTACGGGGGTGGTCCAAGGGTACTGGACCCCCCCCAGAGCTAAAAAATTTAAATCAAGCAAATAACGGTAATGAATTAAGTAATGATAAGTATAAAAGGTATATTATGCATCAAAAGGCCGGTAAGGAACGGAGATCCAAATTGAAAAATATTAAATTCTTTGTAAACTGTAAAACCATTGACGCAATTAGGATGAAAATTTAGAGGGGAGACTATAGTGTTTATTTGATTGACTTAGCATCCCAAAGAACATTAAACTTATGCAATATTTGGGTCTTTGTGAGAGTTATTTCTTTTTTTTTTTGGGGGGGGGCTTAGCCTCTGAAATCACCTTAATTGGGCCTATGACTAGACTCCTTATAATTTACGATCTTGATTATACATACAATAACTGTCTTGGTTTTGTAACTAAATTTTGGACCCCCCCTCAGAACAATTTGAAAATACGCCACTGATTTAGAGGTATGTTTTACCATGTATTTTTATTGCAAATTTTTACATTTTTTCATTTTTTTATTGCATACAAATCCTAGCACTAGCAATAACTTAGTAAAAATATTGGAGCTTAAATTTCTTATAATGGTTAATCCGTTAATTTTCTAAGATTTTTTTTAAATTTGCGAATAATATAATATACGTCGTAATATTGGTAATATTATGAAATGAATTGGTGATATTCTGACTTGTCCATTTAACACTATTCTTAAATTATTCTCAAACTCAAAAAAAAAAATCGTAGAAAATGAACAATTTAACCTTTATTATAAATTGAATCACCAATATTTTTCTAAAAATCAGATTCACAAAATGACTATTTTGAATTTTTGTCTAAAACTGTAATATGAAATTTCAAATTTCGAAATTTGGGTGTTAAAAAAAAATATGTATTTATACGTTATTTCTGTAGTTATAATAATTATCAAAAAAAAAACAAAGTTAAAAAAATTATTAAGAAAGTTTCTGCATTTGTCAAATCTTACTAGTACACCCTGTATACATATATAATATTTGTTGTACCTATATAATATGAATAATTTAGGGTAACACAAAAAGTTTTTTTTTTTCAACGGAACTTTTTTCGCCGTCGACTTGTACAGTCGGGGGATAAGCATTTGACCTTCGTGATTTCTCCTGGTCCTTCTCTCCGTCGCACCTCATAGCCAGCCAATGTCATCATAACTCTACTCCACTGTTTTTATGCATATATCCACTCGCCGCAAGATAGAAACGCTTTTCACTGCACGGTAATTAGGGTTATATGAAAGGAAAGTGCACTATGACAACCTTATTATTGTAACGTCGACGATTTAGTGGATTATAAGTGTTATAACATATACTAAGGTTCGGATTTTAATACAAATTTAATTTTTTTTTTTTCTGAGAGCTCTGAAACAATGCGCTCTAACCACAAAATTCGTTTTATGTACAAAATATTTTTATATTGCAACTTTAATTAACATTTTTTGAACTTAATGGATTTTTAGAGAATTTTTAGGGTATTTTTTTTTACTTTAAGGGCAATTTCCATAATTTTTTTGCAAACAGTTAAATTTAGACCAAGTAATCTCCTAGAACATTAAAACGTTTTAAAAATAATTTATTCCCTTTAGTATATTTTGAATACTTTAATATGTTTATTGTCATAAAAGTCCGAATTTAACAAATGCGGCAATCCGACACTTTATATGACTTAAATATAATGACTTAAAAAAACATTAATTTAGGATTGTGTTTAATGCTACGTATTAAACAACATGTGTTTTGTATGGTGTATTAACAGTTAGGTTTGTCAAATTATTTAAGTTTTTAAAAATTCTAAAAGTCAAAACGTCGGATTTATACCTATTGCGTTTATAATGTGTTTGTGAATTTGAGAAAAAATATCGATAAAACATTTTACCTTTTTTAGATCATTTTTATAGGGAATTTTTGTAAATAAAACCATATTTTTAGTGCATTAAATAGCATTTCGTAAAAGCATTTTTCGGGTTTTTCAATCCATTAAAATCTGAACCCTAGTTATAAAGGTTTTACATTTTTTATTACTCGTAAAACGTATCGGCAATGTAGTAAAAAAAAGTAGCCGGCCGGAGCGCAGAGACAGTTGTAAGTACATACTCTCACTAGGTATAAATACATACGAATTGAATAATTCTACATTATGTTTAGATAAAATATTGAAGGATACGTGCACGTCGCTTTTCTGTCAAAATTAAACCGACGCGAGGATATCCATTTTTATGGCTATGAGAATTTGAGCAAAACTGGTCATTTATATTATTTATACATACAAGTGTATTTTTATTGTCAAATACTTCGCTATAATGTACATTTTTATAAAATAATGTTTGTTTTTTTTTTTTTTTCTTAGAAATTCTGTATTCAAGATGGTAAGTATTTACGCTAAAAATGACAGATGGCAGTAACAAATAAATTTCGGCCAACTAAAATTGCGAAAGAAAAATAAAGAAAGGTTAGGTATAATATGACAGTAAAATTAAGTAATGTCAAAAATAAAATATTATTACTCGAATAAGTTAAACTTTTGGATTTATTGAGAATTCCATAATTCTACAACTGCTTTATTAAATGTATTAATACAAATCAATCAACTCTATAAAAAGTTATTTCATGTAGTAATAATAAATGTGAAGTTTTCATTTTCATCCGGCTGGATAAGAACCCAAACCTATTTTCGAATATTTTACTGTAATTTACAATCTCGACATTTATTTTAGTCATAGTAGTGTACCAACGCTTAAAACCATGTGTCTGAATAATTAAGTTCTGACTTCGAAAATCGTGTTCTGAAGATTCGAGTCCAGGCTTTTATAATTACGGTAGGGAGACACTATTCCCAATTTGTTTTTCACATTTTTTTATTTCCCAAAAATTCTCTTTCTCAATACTATTTTTCCCAAAAGATTTTTTTTTTCAATACCATTTTTTCTAAAAGTTATTTTCAACAATAACAAATCTATCAATATATTATCTTATCAAAAATAAGAAATTATTTTATATTATTAATTATATTATATATTGTTAAATAAAATAATAAAAATTTAAAATTATGACCAATAACTGTTAGATATGGAGTAATGTAATTGCTATCAATAAACTCGTCATATAAATAATTTAATGAATAATATAAAAAAAAAATAGTTACCTAAAATTTTAAATTATGATAATTTTTTTTTTTTTTCGAAAATATTAAATTTGTAAAAATATATATTGGAAGAATGTTTTTATGGTAAATATTGAAATTGGAGAAATTAGATTGGAAATAATGGATTGGGAAAAATGGTTTGGGAAAACTGAACTACAATCATAATTACATAATATTGTATAGGTTGAGCTGAAGCTCTATCATATTAGTTCAAATAATTTTTACTGATTTACTATTCTTTAGTAAGTTCATATGTAAAGAATTATCTTCCAGTGGGCCACCAAATATAAAAATAAAATTACAGGTCTCAATTTTAAATTTGTTAAATCATTGTATGATCATATTATACTTGTCCTTTTATCATTTTTTTGACAATTGAAAAAGATTTCACTTGAGATACCTATTCTTTAATAAAATTTTACAAATAACTTGAATTCGATAGATGAATCACGATAAAATGTATTAGTATCAATTTTTTGAAATATGATAAAAAAAATGTTCATGACAGACAAGCGAAAAGTCGATTTACTTAAAAGAACTCATAAATCAGTAAAAAAAAAAAAAAATAATGATATTAAACTATAATTTTTTATATAATCATTTTTTTTTTTTTTTTAAGTAATTTGTTGAATTATGGAAATTTGTAAAATATCAAATATAACACCTCTTCGGGCAATAAATTGAACTGCTAAAGAAAAATTAACGTTTTAAATTTTTTAGGTTCTAAAGATAACTATGTATTATATTGTATTAGAAATAAAAGTGGGGACAGCCTGAATTTATGTTCTTTATCAAAGGTTTGTTGAACTTATCAGTGGGGAAGGGGAAAACGTTGATTTAAAAATAAATGAACATTTTTAAATATATTTAAATAATTTACAGTCAACAAACCTTTTTTTCTGGCGGCTCAAATGTAATAGCAGTTTTTTTTTTTTTTACTTCAATTAGATCAGTCTTTTTTTTTTTGTTTTTGTTTTAGGACTCGATTCGTATGTAGCCAACCGAAAGACGGACTGAGAACAACAGGTGCGTGGTATTGATTTTTTCGAAATCTAAATCTCAGAGAAACGGCACCCACCTCTTCACAAATATACGGATCATTATGCCTGTATACATTATATAATGGGGTTATTTTAGAATTTTATAGTCATCAGGTCTGTCTATTTCGCGCCAACGGAAAGTGGTTGTTTTATTGAAAGGGTTGGTTCGTTTCCACATCGCTAAATCATAGTTCACCGCTGTGCTTCAAAAATATTCCTAGTTTGCGACATCTGGGTTAGTCAGTATAATTACCCTCATTGTATTAGGTCATTTTAATCTCATTTTTTCAACAGTTCTACAACCGTGACCAGAAATTGACGACTGTCGAAAAGTTTAATGTTTCTATTCATTTTTTGTTAAACGAGCATTTTTAGTTTTTAGTTTTATTTTCATAGTAACTTCAATGTGTACTAACTAGCTTTAACTAGTTAATCAATCTGACACATTTTAATATTCACAACATTTAATTTAAATAATAATATAAGCTATAGTAGCGGTTCTCAACCTTTTTATGTCCACGTACCACTTATACATTTTAAAAAATTTCACGTACCAAATTGATTTAATAACCTTTTTTTCTTATCTAACAACAAATAAATTTAGATTATTTTACATATATGTGGCCTATTTTATGATTTATTTTATTAGTTTAAACAACATATTATAACTATTAAATGTATAAATAATAAGCACAAAAAGTAACATAATGTTAAAATATATGTAACCTATTATTTATTTTAACCTTTTTGACCGCAATTTTTTTTTCAAAAAAAAAATTCAAAATATCTTTTTTTTGTTTTTAATAGTCTTAAATAACTAAATGAATAATATTTTATAAAAAAAAAATATCATTTTACCAAGTTATAAGCAAACTTTTGTAACCAACTTTTACAAGTAGGCCAGGTAGTAAAGGAGTAAAAAAAAAAAAAATTGTCAACTACTTCTATGAGTAGGCCAGGTAGTAAATGAGTAAAAAGAAATTTTTATTTTATCGATTATAATTAAATACATTTATTAAAAAAAAATATATTTATATATATTAGCCTGTTATTCTTATAAACTAAATAAAATAGTATACAATTTTTAACAATATAATCAATTAATCACTCACAGCCTGCCAAAATCGGACACAGTCTCGTGGTCAACTCATCTATTTTAATTTTGACACTATTGTTGCCCGACCTACTCCTACGAGTAAGATGATAACACTCATAATCTTGGCATTATAATATTGTTAAGTAATTAATGGTATCAGTGGTAACGGTTCTCCCATTTTTTATAAACATTTTAACTTATTAAGGATAAAAATTTTGGGTTTTTAATATCAGCTGTTTAAGAGAATTTGAGGAAGACGTAAACACAACAATTATCAACAATATTTTAAATTATTTTTTTTTAGAATAATAATTTAAATATTTCATATATGCTTTGAATTGAATAAATTCAATTATTATTTAATGAATTTGGATAATTTATGGATTGATTTTTTACTTAATTTGGGTAGTTATAGTAAAAATTGTAATTAAAACGATTATTTGAAAGTTGCCTACTTGTACCATTAG
Source organism: Stegophylla sp. TES_Ste_2020 (assembly GCA_025469315.1). Lineage (NCBI taxonomy): Eukaryota > Metazoa > Arthropoda > Insecta > Hemiptera > Aphididae > Stegophylla > Stegophylla sp. TES_Ste_2020. The sequence continues at coordinate 11,843 of JAIPRM010003088.1, read as the reverse complement.
GTCAGGACTGAAAGGGTAGAATGCATGTCAATGATAATAAATAATTTAATGAGACAGTTGGTATTGTATTGAATGAATCAAGACGTCGTGTCGATATCGGGCTTTATATCGACAACATTAAGTCTTAATTTGTCTTTTATGATTATTTTATTTCTATATTTTTTATTATAAGTTATTTTTTAATTTATCATTAGTTGGAAAATGTTTTTTCACGCAGATATATAGAAACAAAAGTAAAAAGGTATTAGACATTGAAGAGCCTATGTGAAATAGAAATTATTATTAACTAAATTGCCACGATTAATATTATCAAAAGAATACAATGAAAATTATATAAAATTTTTTACGTACATAATTTGATTTATATTTTTGTACAATTTTATTAAAATTTTTTCCTTTTTTGCAAATCAAAAAATGCCTTTGTGTACCACTTACGAGCTTTCTGCGTACCACTAGTAGTACGCGTACCATAGATTAAAAACCGCTGAGCCATAGTATTTATACTTAGCAGTAGTGTCATTTGAGGGAGGAAAGGAGGGAGTAGAGTGTATATTTGCTCCCCTTTATTCTTAAGAACTCAGTACCCCGAGAGTGAAATCAGAATCTAACGTCCCTGATTTGTCAAAAACTGTCCATTTGTTTTCTAATCTAAATAAACCCAGCTATCCATTAATTAATACAATTAATTAAAAATTTTGACTACATTTTGTTTTAGATTCAGAGTACAGTAAAGGAGCTAGTGATTTTATGATGAAGATTATAATTATTATTAGTTTTTTGTCATTTCTATAATTTCTCAACAGTTTTTCCAAAATTTGGGAAAAACTGCTGAAATTTGACCAAAACGATTATAAAAAAAATTAATGAAGTTAATCTGTACGAAACTTGGTACAAAATTTACCAAGGTGAACATTCTGGTAAACGAAATTTTTTTAATGGACAATTTTTTTACATTATTTTTCGACTATTATTATTTCTTTTTTTCATGTAAATATTTTTGGGATAGAAATATTATTTGCAGCTCGTATTCATTTTTAAATATCTTTTTTTTTTTTTTATGAATTAGTTATTAGCTTTATATTTTTATAAAATAATCCAGAATAATAAACTAAAATCTTTTTACTGAATATAATTTATCGTTAAATTTAATAAAATATTGATTTTTTTTAATTGAAAAAGTTCTTTTAAATTAGGTATCGTTTTTAATTTTATTTTAAAAACGAAATTCTTAGATATTAGGTATTTATGGTAGAACAGAATATTTGGAAAAACCCTTAATAAAATTTAGAAATCCTTTGAAAAAAAAAAAAACCCCCAAATGACGCCTCTGATAATTAGATGCATATAAAACCATGTTAAGTATAACGATTAATGAATAGGAAAATATAATAGTGTGTGAACAGAAATATTGTCAGTGTTTTGGGAATCGGCAAAAAAGGTTCAGGCAAAGTGGAAATCAACGAGAGAGTGAAAAATTGATTTAGCGGAGAGTTGGTTTGTGAACAAAGATGACCGAATGTGCCTGGGACAACACGATGCGCGGCTGTTGTTATCACTTAATATTTTATTGTCTCTTATCATTACTCACCTGTAATTGCGGCAGAGGAGCGAGCTGTTGCTGGTGCTGGTGCTGCTGATGGAGCAACAAGTGCGCGAGATCATGTTGCTGTTGCTGTTGCTGCTGTTGTTGCTGGTGGTGATGGTGCAACTGGTTAAGTAGGGCCACAGCCGCGGCCGCCGTTGTAACTGAGTGATGCGCCGCCAGATGGTTCGGATGCGGCGGCGGCGGAGGTGGTGACGGTTGCAGTGGCTGTGCGGGTAGTGCGTTCAAATGGTGCGGATGGTGTGGGTGGTGCGGATGCGCGTGAGGGTGGTGTGGATGCAGCCCGATGAACGCGATTGGTGGGGCGGCATGGCCCATTGTGGCCAACGACAGCATGCTCTGCGTCGGGGCCAACTGCTGGGGCAAGCCCCACGGTTGCATAGCCGCCGCGATCCAGTGAGGGTGGGCCACCTGATGATGCATGGTTGCGGTAAGAGGGATGCTCGAGCGGTCGACGGGGCGAACGGGCCCTTGGTCGGGGCGTCTAGCAACTGACTAGCTGGTCCTTGGCTGCTCCGGTTAACGCGTGTGGTCGGCCCACTAGGTGAGGCCTTCGCTCGCGATTCGTTTCTGAAAACGATAAAATTCAAAATGTAAGTGGTGCAAATCTCCGGTAAACGTAAACTGTAGAATATTTCACAAATATACAGTTCTACATAGTATATCATTCGAAAAGTGCATATATTTTTAATTGTCTTATATTTAACCAAATAATTATTTAAAACATAAAAAAAAAATTGGATAATATTATACCTAATAATACACATCATATTGAAAATATTTATTTCTTGATTTGACTTCAGAAACAGTCAATAACGTTTGATTAAAATCAATCGATATTCACAATCTATTTTCTAAAGATAATATTATTAATGATTTTAGGATTCTTATATTTGACAAGTTCTGAGCTTTTTTTTTTTATACAAATTACCATTAAAATTACTCGTTCATCAGAACGCTACTACAGGAGTTGTAAAATATAACCAAACTGCAACAACAATTGCACACAAAAAGCAATTCAGGCACTCAAACCAGGAAACCGTGCAATAACAATATTCGGAAAAATACTTTTTATTTTGGTTTCTAAATGGTTATTTACTGAGATCTCAATATCCGCTAAGTTAAACTAACAAACTCACACCAATTAATTCAACAAGAACATTCGTACTTGAATTTTTATATTTAAAAACATAATTTTTTAGATTCTGATTGAAGTAAAGAAGCTTATATATTTACAATGGTTTTTATTATTATTATTCTTTTTTCTCTTTCTGGAAACACTTTTTCATATAGAAATACTTGTCCAAAAGTTTCGATAAGTATCTCTATAGAACTCAAATCACAACCAGCTCGTATGATTTTTATAATACCATTGTTTAACTCGTAATTAATTAAAATATAAATTTTTAACGACTTTTTTCAGTTCGTTTTTCAAGATTTTTAAGGAATTTTTTCCAATTTTTTAGTGTGATCGTCGAAATAATTAAGGTATTTTGCATTTTTTTTCAGAATATTTTTTGCGACTTTCGAGGCATTAAAATCCCGGTCCTAATTATCATTATATTATCGCGGCGTATCCGTCGGTTTATAAATAAAAAAACGTCCGCGGAACGGGGGCAGCAAAAACGCCACTGTTGTACAACAACACGCGAATAGGTACGTGTAGACTGTAATAATAATAATGTAACGTCGCGAGTTGGGTGGTCACGGCCGTAAAACGCTCGTTATTCGCGCGGATCACAGCCGTTCAACCGGTAGTCGTCGTGCGTGATTTCTTCGACGCGACATACACCGTTTTGCGCGGAGGCACGGTAGACGCAATAATTTTGAAAATAAAACGACTGCGGTTATTATCATTTTTATTATCATTATATTATTATCGTTATTGTTGTACTGGTGAACAGTAATATTCTAGACTCGCGCGTGGTAGTTAACGTTTACCGCACGCGCGCATAAATGTCATGTAGTCCGACGCCGATAAACAACATAAAACTCGTACGAGCTATAACGAAAATCGCGTTTTCTCGGTGATCGGCCAATACAGCGCGTTAAACACGTTTTTATTTTCCCTTCTCTCTCTCTCTCTCTCTCTCTCTCTCACTCTCTCTCTATCATTCAAACAGACTCAGCGCGTGTACCTAGAGCTCGTATAGTTTTTACGAGACGCGTACGTCGTGTTTAACAACACGATAATCCGATGTCCACGGGCCCGCCGCCGCCGCCGCCGCCGTTTTGGCACTGGCTTTATTTTTAATTATTTAAATAATATACGTCCAAAACATTTTACGTCGTTAATTACGCGAGGAAAACGCGCGGTTTTTGACGCGTTTATATCTGTTGCGTGTCAAAAATAATACACCTACCTCGTCCGCCGACAGCCGTGTGTACACACAAGATTAGTTTGCGCTCGCGCTTGTGTGTTTTTATGTGTGTGTGTGTGTGTGTGTGTGTGTGCGCGCGCATGTACACACACTGTCTTCCAAATTCGGAACCGCCGTGCATTTATAATTTATTATAGTATATTGTACAGGTCAATTTTGAATATGCTCGTCCTGTTTTTGTCCCTGTAGGGTGTATAATGCATGAATTAATATATCATAATCATATCCTAATAATATGTCCCAGAAGTCCTGTATTCCATTAATATCTCAGTAACATATCGACATCATTAAATGTAGTTTATTCCAAATCAACCCTTAAACAAATAATCCCTTCAACCTGCTTTAACTTGATCAATTTTCACTAAATTTCCATTATTGTTACTATTATAATACGTTAATACATATTGTGTGTGTGTGTAATTGAGCTTTATGAAATGACAATTTTTTAATATTCAAAAAGTTAAATATAAAAAAAAAAATTTTTGGATTGACGAAAGAAAAAAATTAAAATTAATGTCGTCAAATTATAATATGTGTAGTGAAAAAACCATATTCAACAATGTTGGTATGCTGCCAAGATATTTAGGGTAATACAGGACTTCTTAGACGTACTACGTACTAATAGTCTTTATTAATTAATGACGTTTAATATTTTTTACTCTCGTGATTTTTTAGTTTTCAGTTTTATTAAAAAATTGTAACTAGGTAATGATTATTATTAAAACTTAATAATCTATATATTTTTTGTACATTTTAATATATAAGTTTTATTTTGCCAGCAACAGTTTGTAAATAATTCACGTATAGAGTATGAGAGTGAAGAAGCATGAGTACTCCACAAACATTTATTTTCATTTTTTACAATTCCATTACTCTAAACTTCAAATATTTATGTATCATTAAACGTTAATCAGATATAAAAATATATTTAAAATAAAAAAGCCATATAGACTTCGCACTATTGGTGTTCTTCACTCTTCAATTAGAATTTGATGGGTGTGTCAAATTTTAAAGAAACAATAAATAATTTCTCTAATAAAATGATTCTGAGTGAAGCTTCACTTTAAATAAGAAAATTTTATTTAAAAATTATAATGTTCATTAATATTACAAAAAAAATATTTTGTACTCAGCCAATTTTATAACCCACCATTAACTGAGAACACGAAAAACAATTTAGATGGGAAAACAAAGTTTTAGAAAAAATTTTCAAACTTTTTATTAGTTTTTTCAAAATTTCCTTGCACTAAAACAATTCTCATATTATTTTCTGTTTATACTTAAATTTTTATAAAGTTTAAATTGAAAAAAAAATTTTTAAGACATTTTCTTAAATTTTAGGTAGTTTTTCCCAAGTTTTAAGACAATTATTGAGAATTTCGAAAAATTATCTCTCAAATAACATCTACCAGCGAATCGTGATTCAAAAAATAGATGGTTGAAATTTTCAGATAAGTTTTTCCATTTAGTAATAAAGTGTTTATGGAAAAAAAAAAAATAGAAAATAAACATATATCATTGTAAAAACACTAGCTTCTTCGCTCCTCTCAGAATCTAAAATACACATTTTCTTAAAGGATATAAAGTTATATATTGAAAAAGAGATTACTTTTTAAAAAACAGAATACTTTAAAATCAGATAGATAAAAATAGGAAAACTATTTTAATTTTTGTTTTCGAAAAATATACACACTTATCACTAATTTAAATCGTACAGAAAAAATTACAAAAAGTCGCGTAATATAAAGTCAAAACTTGGGTGAACATACTTAAAAAAAGTCATACTTTATAATAATTACAAAACAGTTTCACATCAGAAACCGTCAGATGATCGTTGTTTTTTCACCATTTTTTCCACGTAAATCGTAGTTACATAACTTGATTTATCGCTGTTTGCCGAGCGTTGATATACACGTGTATTATTTAGGTACATAATATACGTAGTATGAATTATATTAAATCCGACAGTTGCGTGTTAACGGTGCACGAACAAACAATAATATACAATAAGAGCAGAATTACATTTTATCAAGCGTTACGCACATTTTATTATTATGACGCACTGAACGTTCGCGATACTCGTACGGGTTAAATTCGCAGTTAAATCGACACGAACAGACTGGGAACAGACTACTTGAGGGGACATAGATACCACATTTTTATCTTTACCCCCCAACCCTACGTCTTATCAATAGGGGATTTCTATCAGTCTCCTTATTAATAAGATATTTTTTCAGGTGTTACACAATGACTTGTAAGACCATCGCAAATAAAGTTCCTGCCATGTTAGAGAAATCATTTCGATCACCAATTATTAGTTGATTTATAGCTAAACAAGTTTTGCAGACCCTATTCTTACATACGTAATTGGAACAAATTTCAGGCTGGTACTCATTAAGATTTAACAAAACACTTTTTTCCCGTATTAATACCGTTTATCACGAGATATTACACACAATTATAATTTAGTCAAATAAATATTCTTTCAAGACTTAAACTAACTAAGAATTATTGTTATTACGTTTTCTTTAAATTATTCTACGATTGTAGTATTGAGCTCAGTCACGAAGAGAAATGTAGCCTCTTCTCAGAAAATTTATTAGTAGTGTCTATGGCTATTTTAATCCACTGTGAATATATTATCACTATGTATAAGAAGTTATAGGAAGTAAAATTGACAAAATATGCATTAAAATGGGATTTATTTTACTAGAAATGCAATTGTATGTGTACAAAAAAAACATTAATATGAAATTCTTAAATAAATTACCAAAATACACAAAAATATGCAAAATAAAATCACAAAATATATGAACCCACTAGATTATGAAAAGATTTTTAGCTCATAAATAGAAGACATAGAAAAAAATATGAAATACTTCTCATCACTAATTATCACATCGAATTCTCAACTTAATGATACGAGACATGCAAACAGGAAGACAATACCCCACCGCGTCTGCTATAAGCTGGCGTGATTTTCGTTAAAGTTTTGTATAATACGGAAACGTCTCAAGTAGACGGAAATCGCGCGTATAATGCGTCCTGATGATTGTTTTATTTGATTTATTTATATCATCGAATAAGGTTAGGTAAGGTATAATAAGGTCACTATTACTGTGTAAAAAAAAGGAAAAAACATTCGTCTCGATACCTCTTCAATAAGCGAAACTTGACGTGTTTGGAGTGCGGGACGAGTTCCATTCAAAAGTTATTAATTAATCTCTCTGCGTGCATAGTTACCTCAGTGGAAAATACGATATTTTTGAGAAGCACTTAGCCCAACCACTTTCGATGAAGAGCAGCAAATTGTTTAACATTTACACTCTTATAGCTCAGATCAAATCTCAGATCACAAAATATCTCTAATTTCGTACCAATGAGCGAAAGAAAAAAGAAGAAATTGACTTTTCGATTATCATGGAACGTAAAAGAAAAGCACTATTTGTACACTTTCCTCCGAAAAAATCATAGTTCGATATCGGCGGTGAACGCCACGTTAGGTTTGAACACACGATTTTTATTCATCACACGAGTAAGACAACTCAAAATAATTTTCTTCTCTAAGCAATTGTATACGTCTTAAAATACGTATAATAGCGTAACCTAGGTTTTGCGTAGTGGCAGTAAGCTTTCGGCTTTTAGTAACCTCAGACCGACAAACAGGTGAGCGAGAAGACCTCAACCTGATAATTGAAAAGTATTCAATTATCAAACCTGAAAACATTAAATTAAAATTGTGAAATAATAACATCCGAAATCTACCATTTCTTTTATATTAACAATTATTTGATCAGTAATTATAAATTTAAACACCTGCAAAATGTATTCTCCTAACCTATTTCTACGAAAAAAAAAAAAAAAATAGAACTGAAACACATGATGAAAATTTTTTGGTAAAAGTCACAGTAAAACGTAAATGTAAAATGAAATATTTTATAAAATAACATTGTTGACAGAAAAAAAATCATTATTTAATGGTAAAATGATTTTTAATTGATTTTTTTTTTTTTATTTCAGCTTTAAATGCTTCGTAAAAAAATGCAACTTGAAAATCATTGTCTAACACTATTAGTTTTGGAGTTACGACTAAATTATTAAAATCGATTTACATGATATAGCGTTTTTACTAATTTTCCGAGAGTTTTTCTTTGTCTGTGGAAAAATTATTAAGAATTCCAAAAAATCGTCTCTATAAACAAGTAAGCCATCAACTCCGTCGTGACAATGATATAATGTTGAAAAAAAAACTTTTAATACAGAAAGATGTTTATAATATTTCCTCCTAGTTAAAAAATAATAATAATAATAATTATTGAAGAAATTAAATTACTTTGTAATGAGATCTAAACAGCTTCTATTCCAATTTCGCTCTCATTCAAAAACATTAAAAAAAATATATAAATAGAATTGATACGAAATTCAATTCGATAGCTGATGAGAAATTTGCTGCTCCTCGTGAGGTATCTCTAAACGTTCGTACTCGAAATTGATATTCTGAGAAAACCACCGAGGTTCAAAAACTCTTCACGGTTCGGTACGCCGTCGTCACCGCTACCGTTAGTCGCTGCACGCCATTTAAATTAATTCCCATTAAACGGCACTACGTTATTATTATTAGTAGTAGTATAATCATTGCCGTCCGTCTGTCTGCAGGCTCCGGGCACAGACACAACAATAACGCGTATCGCATAAAATCGGCTGTCATAACAATATAATGTTGGCTCGTCTTAATGGTCAATGGCGTCGAATCCCCCCACAAGAATCCCATTACAAACGGCTAGTAGCCGTTTTTCACTTGCTACGTCCGAATCGATTTTATGCCCGCGTTTCCCGTTCGCCGTTTTTGTGTGGTAAAATGCAAGTTTTCATCTAAGTTTTATGAGACACGAAAAAATCAGTTTTTTTCACGTAGGGACATCCCGAGGGAGGGGTTTCCCGACCTTCCTCCGTTGATTAATCATAACTATTATGATATTTAAGAAGCAAGTACTCTGAGTACTGACTACGAAAGAAAATAAACTCGATTCTAGTCATGTTACGTATCCGCAGAGAACAACTTTTAACTCCCGAAGATGTTTTTCCTGAGTAACTAATTAACGAAATAGAAAACTTATATTTTAAATTATTAAAAACTACATCGTGTTGTATATACACAAAACAGACGATTTATAGTTGAGAGTTGGATTAAAAACGAAAAACGAATTTCCAACAGTATTAATTATCCATAACTATCAACAGCAAATGAAGACGTGCTATCATATAGAAATTATTATCATTATAATGTATTTTAAATTCTATTTAAAACTTCTATTCAGGTATGAAGATAAGACTAAAGTCAGAGTTGCCATAATGTTTCACTTTCAAAGTTCACCGACTTTCTACATATCTTTTCAGCAGATAAAATTCTCACTTGTTCCTTTTGAGTATATTGATAATTCCGGTTTATTATTAATTAGAGAGGCTTGGATCTAAATTAAATTTTATATTCCCCCTCCCCCCATTCAAGTGAAACGTGAGCAACTACATGGTGGGAAATAAGAGGACAAGACCCCTGTATTTCTGAAATGTATGTATTACTTGTTCCTATTAAAAAGTCACTCCATTAAAATGATTAATACAAAAAAATTGCACTGTCTGTAAAAAATGCCTTAAAGCTGCTCACAAAATAAAGTACTGATGTAAAATAACCATTAGCGTAACTTGGAAAACATTTTTGTTTTCTTATATGTTTATTTGATTGATTTAGCTTCCTTAAAAGGCATTAAACTTATGTAATTCTCAAAAATTTTGGGGGTGGTATGAGAATTTTTAAGGGGGATTAGCTCCCTCAAGTCTCCCTCTAATTGTGCCTATAAAAATCCAAATTTTACCTAAGATATCCAATCTGTATGGTTTATTTACAATTTAAAAATACGTTAATGTTTGTAGTGCTAACCACGGGCTATTATATGGTGTTATTCAGAATTCAATATCACGGACCAAAAAATAATAATAAGTTAAAATGTAAAAACTTATACTATAATCATTTAACCATAGTCACAATTAGAAATATTTCAAAGGGTTTTGAGTAATTCTGTAAAAATTCCTAGTGCTATTCAGGTAAATAACATAATACAATTCCTGAACATCTCAGAGATTTCTCAACTCACAAAATAATAATTATTTTGTAAGTGTAATAATTAGTCCCCGACACTACCTGATTTTCTCTGTTTTCCAGACTCGTGGCAGCCCTGAAAATGCTGTTTGTTTATTGTTTATTACATGGTAAATTGTAGGTAGTGTGAACGGAAGGTGTTTGATGCAGAGCAATTTTTTTTTATTATCTTAATTAAATTTTTAGTCGAGTTTCAATTATGTAGTTTTTCCAAGGCTTACGTCGATAATAGTATCTATCCGACGGATAAAGGACTATGTAGGTATTTCGACGTCTCTTCGAACAAGAGCGCTGTTCCGTGGCTGCCGGACACGAAAATCAAAACTATAATTAAATCGTCCCGATGGTGTGGACGGTGGGTCGACTGACTGACATTGGGTCTACAACACGTGGTGCGTGGACGGTTTGTGGTACACAATTTATGACGAGCGTTTCCCGCCGCCTCCGTTTAGGTGTTTCATTTCATTTTCTCTTGCGCGAAGACGGACGTGCGTCAAAACAAAAATGAAATAAAATAGTGTATTTCTGGCAGGTAAATAATAGTTATTATAAGAACGAATAAACGAGACTGTGCGTGGAAACAGTTAAAAAAAAAAAATTGACCACGCCCGAGAGACATCTTGACTACTGCTATTAAACAGGTATTATTCATTATTAAATCCCGTAGACAGTGAGTTTCATTGTTGTTATTTGTGTTATTTTGGGTATTTTCAAGAGAATGGTTTGGATAAGCGTCCGGCAGTAAGTCACGTAAACATACGTCTACTGCAATTCTTTAAATAAGCTTGGGTTGAAATGCGAAAAAAGTTTAAAAAGTGTAGTTCGGATAGTACTCAAAGTGAGTGAAAACAAAACAGAGGTTTGCCAAACATAAAAAAAAAATCTTAATATAAATAATAAATACGAGTTCACCTGGTGGAGAACTCAAAACCGTTTCCAAAAATCTGTTCAGTCCGTGCGACGAGATTTTGTTTGACTTTTGGGACGTCTTTTACGATTATTTTTTTTTTCTTTTTTTTGTGCTTACTGCAACACCACTAAGCTTTCTGTATGATATAAAATCTGATCAGCCGCTGAATGTTCGGTGTGTTTATTCTGAAGAGAGTACGAAAACAGAATTGGACTGAGAAAAAGATTGACTTGGTGTTCGATGGTCTTATATCTTACACTCTGATGTTCTCGACAAAATACGAGTACCAACTATATATATGTACACTACTTAAACAATTTAAACATTAATAAGAAAAACAGCACATTTACGTGATTTAAAAAAAAAACTTTTTTTTCACAAAATTTATCTGGGAAAAATACGATTTTTATTATATATTTTAAAAAAAACCTCATAATTTGTATGGAAACAATATACAAAATAAATAATATTATTTATTTAGATGTAAAAAACGGCTCAAAACATAAAGTTTATAATACATTGTTTGGATAAAATATATGTGATTTAATTTCTTTCTTTGATCAAAAACTTTTAGATTCTGAATGAAGTGAAGAAACTAGTGTTTTTACAATGATGTTTATTTTTTTTTTTTCTGTGTACAACTTTTCGTATAGAAATACTTGTCCAAAAGTTTCGACCAATAACTTTTTGAAACTGGATTTGCCTCTAGATTGTACTTTAAAGAGGTCATTTTTTGAATTTCTCAATTCTTCAATTTTTTTTTTGTAAAAAACTACCCAAAATTTGACAAAA
>JAIPRM010003087.1:0-14932 GCA_025469315.1 Stegophylla sp. TES_Ste_2020 | reverse complement strand
CTCCAATTTTCCTCCCATATAGAACAGATCACTCTTAAGGCTAGTAAAACTCTTGGATTTTTATGTAGGTGTACCAAATCATTTGATGATATAAACTGTTTAAAGGTCCTTTTTTGTGCCTTAGTACACCCTATTTTGGAATATGGGTCCATTATATGGAATCCTACAACGACTTCTCACATACATAAACTTGAACGAATTCAAAGAAAATTTATTCGTTTTATAGATTTTAAACTAATAATATTGATAATATTTCATTACAAAGTCTACAACTTAACCTAAAACTTGATCCACTTTTAGCTCGTCGCAATGTGTCAGACTTATCTTTCTTATTTAAATTAATTAATGATATCATCTCCTGCCTTCCTCTTCTTGATCAAATTTCATTTCACATACCACAATATAATACACGTTCATGTCCTACATTTCATATTAAAACACACCGCACAAACTATGGTAAAAATAATCCACTTAATAGAATCCTAACTTTAGGAAATACATCAAATTTTGATTTCTTTTATAATAATCTATCTCACCTAAATGTCAATATTTAAATCAGTAATCTCCCCTAATAACAATAATTTATATTCACATATTTTAGTTTCTGTTGATTTTATGTATTACATGTTTATTTTCCTACCTCATCTATTTTTGTAATAATTGTATTACTATGTAAAATATTTAATTAACCTGTACTTGAGCCTTCTAGGCGTTTATTCAAATAAATAAATAAATAAATAAATTGTCACGTGTTAGTACCCAGTTTTCCCAAAATTTAATTTCAAATTACTGAGTGTACTTAAATGCATTGTTTTTATTCAAATTACCGCGTTATTTTCAAGGGACCGAGCATTTACTTCGAATTGCCGAAGGTTTGAATTATTGAGAGTTGACTGTAAATGTAAATAATGTAAAATATAATAAAGGTTTATACAATATACATATATACAATACATATTTATTTTATTGTTATTTGTAAAATATTCTATAGGGAATTTTAAATAAAAAATAATCATATTTTTACATGTTTAAAGTTAAGTTTATTTTTTGAGTATATAAGCTTTTTTAACTTAAAGTATATTATAAGCTTTTTAATAAGCTTATTTAACTTAACCTGAAAATTCATTCTCTAGAAATAACTAGTAACTAATAATATTAATAGTAACTAGTAGTATAAAGTAATAAGTACTTTTAATATAAAATTGTCAAATGCCTGTACAAAATTATTTGAAAATCTTACTTTTCTTACTTGTATCATAGTAAGTACATCACACTTTGTTTTTTTTGCTGACAGGATTAAAGAAATAAGTGATTTTTTTAAAATTTAGTTTGTTAGACATAATAATGCTTGTAAAGACTATAACGATCCACAAAAGCTTGATCGTGAATTTTATATTAATTACTTTATATTATTTTGATTATTTCCTAATATAGTATTGTGACCACATAAATTGGCCATGACTGAGTATATTTTGCAATGTTTCAGGTCAATACAGGTCAACAGCTAAGTATTTATGAAACAACCCTGGGCAAAAAGCCAAGACCTTTTAATCCGGTTGGGCCAAGGCTGTCAGACAAGACAGAAGTGCATAACAATGAGCATATAGAAATCAACACCCAAACTCAGATCTCGAATGAGCCACTACCGAGAGAAATAGAGGGAGGAAGATACTTATATATGAGCCGTAAACGCCCTAATGTCAGACAGTTCCAGACGCTCTACAAGTATTCATGCTAGACATCGCCACACTACCCTGTCACCGCCATCAGTCTCTAGCTGAAACAGAACTCTGCTGACCAGTCATTACTCTTTTTATTATATAATTGTGAACAAGTGAAATCTTTTTTGAAAGTTAAGCTATAATAAACGTACAATTGTAAACACCTCCACACAAAAACCGATTACAATCATTTTGTCCTTTGTGGCTCTGCGGGATCGCTACAAGACGGTAATAGGAATACTGAATAGTCAAAATAATAATACATTACATAATTTACCAAATCACGATATCTTAATTGAGATAATGTGATATCAACATTAGTAAAATTACAAACCCAAAGTGTACAATAAAAATAATACTATCATAATATTTTATTTATATACACCAATATAATATTATAATAAAGAGTTGCTCGAATGATAAAGTACCACAGCTGATAACGAAAATTAATAATAGTATCATTAGAGACCAAAATAAATGTATTAATACACGCGTGGTATTACCGTTCTTTCGTGACTGTATAGCGTATACCCATTTGCCGTGTCAGTAGTCAGCAATAAAGTGCGTTAAACAACAATTTCTCAGAATAAGTATTTAATATTTTACTATTGTAGACATTATCAGGGACATTAATTATAAATTAACAGCGTCATTTATATATTTTATTATTTATTTGAAAAATCTAAATTATTGAAATTGAAATTCTCAGGTGGTCTCAGGAGATTAATTTGGGATAGTAGACTATCTGCTATGATTAGGTACCAATTCAGGACAGTAGTCTCTCTCTATTCCTCTTTCTTTTCTGTCCTCTCTTCTTACTTTTTGCTCCACTTCTTTTTTGCACTATTATGACATTGAGCATCACTTCGCTCCACAGCTCTGCTCGCTTTGCTCACTTCCCAAAACTCTCCTCGTATGTTTCGCAAGCTCATGTTGTGCCACTTGTGCTTCATGCTTGATTAAAATTGATATCAATTTTAATGCCCTCTCGCTTGCTGTGCGACCGAGGGGGCATTTTGGTTTGATAATTGGTATGACGTGTACATGTAAAAGTATGTATACACTATTATAATATATAAAAATGTAGCAAAATTCATGGATAACGTTTTTGATAAGTCACAAGTTAACTTAACTTTGTAAATGGGAGAAGCAAGCGCAAAAGTGATAATATCAGAATCAGCAAGAAAAATATGCCAGAGTGGAGAAAAGAGAGACAACCGTCCTGAATTGGTATCTAATCATAGCAAGTAGTAAATGGCGGACCCTAATTTGATGATTAATTTTTACAGGTAGTCAACAGTCGTCTTGAATTCGGCAACTTTCAAATATTGATTAAAATTATTTTTTTATTTAAAAAGAAATAAATAAAATTAATGCTAAATTTTTATATATTTAGTACCTGGGTATTCAATTATTTGTGTGTATTTAGCATAATATATGTATAGACCAATGTGTTTCGTTTTTCAGTTATTCTGGTAAAAAATGCTTGGCCTATTTGTCCCTGGTGATTTTACGAAATAGCTTCTAGCATTATGCATGTTTTTGTTTTACATATTATTTTATAAAATGTGTAATGTTGTATTTTTGATGTAAACAACTATAATAAGAAACTAATCTGTTAATTATATAAAATAATTATTGAATAGTGCATTTAACTCTCATATAGAATACTTAATATTTAATTAACTGTAAACTACTTTTAGGTAATTTTGTTATAATCTCATTTAAATTAAATAAAAAATATCTTGAAGTTTCTTAAAATTTAAAATACATTACAATTTATTTCAGAAGGTGTTGTTGATGACATTTTCAACTTACTTCCACCTAAAAAATATATAATTAAATAAATGTAAGATTTAGTTTCAACATATATAAAATTATAATCATTTTTCAATAAATTTATAATTATTTAATACCATTACTCACCATATGCTATTTTTGAAATGAAACATATTTCAAATGTGTCAACATTTTCAACACTGAAAGTAAACTTTCCAGAAGTTATGTCTTCTTTCTGTGACAGTATATGATTACTGGAATCTTTAACCTATGGACAACATACATTTTAAAATATAGCTTTATTTAACTAGGTAACTTATTCCTAAAATCCATTATATGGATTACTATTTATGATTTTGATGTTTAGGTAATTGATAAATAATTTTGAGACAGTAAATGTAAAGGATGTATAATTATATTATATAAACATTCAATTGTGCACAAAGAATAAAAACCATAAATAACCCAACAAAGAGAAAAATAATTAATTTATGTAGGTACCTATCCTCAAATATTACATTAATTTAATATATTAAATATTTAAAAATATTATACAGTTTTAAATTATTTACACTTTAAGTAAATTTGTAAAAGTAAGTTTCTACAAATATATATAATATACAAATATTCCTATTATTCAAGACAACCAACCTAATTTTAAGAAATGTCACAATCATGTCATTCAATACAACTATTTACATTTTCCTAATATCAGTATTATCATACTTTACCAATCAAATTGAATAGTTATTTACTACGATGAAACTGAAGAGGGAATAACCTTTTTTTAACTAATGGATACAAAAATAGGTATTTGAAAATTATTTTAAACACCGAAATGCATAGGAAAAACTATAAATATATAAAAACAAATATAATAAAATCAAGGCACCTGAAAATGATATATGGATGTCATTAAGTAGACACAAAAGACCAAAATAAAAATGAAATAAGAGTAGTTTATATATAAATGTACTTCTAAATAAACGGTATAAATTATTATAAAATGTTTATTTTAATAGAATTTTATAAATAAAAAATTCGGACTTACTTCGTACCACAAATATTCTTTGCAACTCTAATCAGATAATCTTGATGGGTGTGTTGAATTTTAAAGAAATCGATAAATCATTTATTCAATGATACGATTCTAAGTGAAGTGTTAAAAATATAAACAACAATAATAGTTGTCATTTTCAACATACCCACCAAGAGTATCTGACATGAGGAGCAAAAATATATAGTATAAAGTATGTCTAGCTTCTCGTCTCTACTTTATTTTACTTATCTTTGCTTTACTTTACTTTACATTCAATGCTCGAATTGAGGGGGTGCATAGGGGGACGGAGCTCTTCTGTTACTTTTTACAATTTTGAGAGCACCCTTTCTAATTTTCTTCATAGTGTATGAATTACATAGTTTGAGGGGACACTAATTTATTGAAAGCCCGAGAGCACCCCTTGTTCTATTTTTCCAATTCGAACACTATTTACATTAAGTACACTTCTTTACTTTCATTTACTTTTATTTATCCCATAAATAAAGAAAAGGAAAAAAATAAGTAATGAGAAAAAAATGTCCAAATTTTTTTCATATCTTCAGAATTTTCTTACGCTAAAATATTTTTCATGTTATTATCTATCTATGTTTAAATTTTCAAAAAAAATTAACATCATTGTAAAAACACTAGCTTCTTCGCTTCACTCAAAATCTAAAAATTAATTATAAAACAAATTTCAGTAAGTGTTAGTACCTATATGATCATAAGGCTCAATAAAAATCATATAAAAACTTTAATTGTGACAAGAAATAATTTAAATTTGCAGGTTAATTATAATTACAATTTGTGATAATTTTGAACAATAGTTACGATAATAGCTATAGCCTCATATAACAGGGAAGTACCAATATATAAGGTAAAATATTATTTTAGATATTGACAAATCTGTTCTTGTGAGTTGAAATAAGAATACATCTGAATGTGGAACCAAAGACTATTAGTTCAATTTTCTAAATTACACATTATAAGGACAATGTTTCAGTTATTAACACTTAAATTGAATAACTGTGGACTTTTCAAACAAGACAATTTCATTTGATTCTACATGGATAATATTTCGTTGTTCTGCACAAAACAAATATATCACTGTAAAATAACTATCTATAATTAACTCAATGAAAACAAATAATTGATTATTTTTATGTAGGTACTTACAACATAATCGATTTGCTGTCCTTCAATGGGATTTACCTCATAAACACCTATGACTAATACATCTTTTCTTAATTCTTCTCTGAGACATTTATGAGTGTTAGGTATCATATGCCATCTAATACAATCACCAATAGAGAATAAAGATAATAAAACAATCACTACCGACAAATGCATAAATGATTTCATCATAGTAAAGTCAATGTTGTGATCAAATTACAAGTTCAGTTCATTTACAGCAATTAAATTTGTTGAAATCAGTGAAACTGCTTAATAGATAATGAAATTATTTCACAGTCTACACTTAACTCAGTACATCTATCTAGAATTGTTATAAAAATCCAAGTTCCAAAAAATGTCTGAGTAGGCAGATCGATATTATAATACGTGAAACACAGATCAATAAAAAATTACAACTGTATAACATCTATGAAAAAGTATAACGTGTTATAGATAACAAGTAAATTTTGGGGCAATGATAACAAAAATCAATATATTAACACGACGACCTTTAGCATCCGATGAGTGTGCTACCTGGCGGTCTATATCAGCGGTTTTCAACCGTTTTTTATTCGCGTACCCCTTGGCCTCTCATCACTGCTTTACGGACCCCAAATGTCAACTTGTTATGTATTTTTACATAAGATAGATGAGAATTTACGAAATAACTAAAACGGAAAATTCGAAAATATTTATTTATTTTAACCAGCATGTGCCATAAAATGTATAATGTACATAATTTAAATAATATAAAGTTAAAAATTCAATATTAATGATTCTTGGGCTTGTTTGCTTGCGCTTAATTCTTTGAAATCTGGCTTCACAGATGACAAATAAACTCGTAAGTCTGAACTCACAGAGAGTCTATTACGGTACTTATATATTTCATATGAAAAACAGAAAAACCGATTAACAATATTCCACAAATATTAAATAGAATTTTCACTTTTTCCGTCATTGCGTTATTTTTTCCGCAGACCTAGTACCTTCTTGCGGACCCCTAAGGGTCCTCGGACCCCCGGTTGAGAACCACTGGTCTACATCATAGAGTCTATATACTCAGTGGTCTTACTCTATAGTTTTATAATAATTTGAATTGTGTTAGGTATCGTGTTATAATCATAGATGTCTTGTCTATCTATTTTTACATGTTCATAAAGTTTGGATTAAAAAAAAAGTTTCCGAGTCTTTTTTGTCAAATATTAGGTAGTTTTTCCCAAATGTTGAGAAAACAATTGAGAATTTCGAATAATGGTCCCTCTAAAATACCATCTAGACTCTAAAGGCATATTCGATTTCAAAAATTTGCCAGTCGAAACTTTTGAAGAAGTATTTCTATACAATGAGTACAAATAAAAATACAATGTTAGAAAAAATTCATAATTTTCTTGCGTCAAAATATTTCTCACATTATTATCTACCAATGATTAAATTTTCATGAAGTTTGAATTAAAAAAGATAGTTTCCGAGGCTTTTTTGTCAAATTATGGATAGCTTTTCCTTAATTTAAAATATCAATTGAGAATTTTGAAAACTTAACTCTTTAAAGTACCATCTAGAAGAAAATTTGGTTTCAAAAAGTTACTGTTCAAGATTTTTGGACAAGTATTTCTACATGAAATCGTGTATACATACAAAAAAAAAAAGATAAAAAGTAAAGTGAAGTAAAAGCAAGAAAGCTGGACATATTCAGACCAAGGATATTTTTCAATTTTCGGGTTAGATACTCTTGCAGGGTGTGTATAATTTTACGGAAACGATAAATCATTTCTTCAATAAGACGATTTTGAACGAAAAAAGTTAATTTAAAGATCAATAATGGTCGTCATTTTCAACACACTTACCAAGAGTATCTGACCCGAAGAGCGAAGAATATCCAAGGTGCGAAATATATCCGGCATTCTTTTCTTTACTTTACTTTTTTTTTTTTGTCTAATAAATAAAAAAATGAAAAAAAATGTAAAAAAATGTCCAAAATTTTCTTGCGCTAAAATCTTTCTTATATTTTTGTCTATCTATGTTTAAATTTTCATAAAATTTGGATCAAAAAATAATGGTTTCCGAGTCTTTTTTGACAAATTTTCGGTAATTTTTTCCGAAAATAAGAAATTGAAAAGAATTCAGAAATTCAAAAAATGACCTCTCTAAAATACCAACTAGAGGTTTTTATTCTTAGCTATTTCCAAAATTTGCATTATTTCAAAGGATTTACATTTGTTGTTTTGATTGGTGCCCTCCTCTACCCTACCCCATCTACCCATTATACCCCTACCCTCTCAACCAATCCACAATTCTTACTATACCATAATGGCAACATAATAATAACTGTTATGTGATATTGTATAATACCTGAACTTCGACTCAGAACCTTTTTATTGAAGAAATATGATTTATCATTTCTTTAAAATTCAATGTACCCACCAAAAATATCCTACCCGGAAAGAGAAATATATCTATAGTCCAGCCACTTTTATTAGGATTTTTTTTTTACAATATATATTTTTAAGTTATACTTTACAGAATATATTATATTTTGTTCACTAAATTGAAACTCATAAGCACCTATATCTTAACACATCTTAATTAATTGACAGATAAACATTTTATAATTTTATTGATTAAATAGAAATTACATTAATTATATTTATAAATTAAGATATTACATGTTTATAAATTACATATAATTAATGATAATTTGAAATAAAACTTCTTATTCAAAAAATAAGAAACTATATCTCACTTTATTCAATGTTAATCATGAATGTCAGTCAAACAATAATTATAATTATAAATAATAATTACTATATAGTTAAATAATGACCAATAATTGTATTTGTTTCTTCACATTTTTTCACAAATAACTGATTCATAAAATGTAATATTTAAAGATTAAACTGATATAGAAAAATTCAGTACTGGTCTTTTATCGCCCCGCCAATTACGAACGCAGCGATTACGAACTATATCAAACACATTATTTTATTTATATAATTATAATTTTATATAATATTATAATCCTAACTTTTTTGTATACAAATAAATTAAGTTTCTCATTATAAAAAAAATGTTTTAAAATGTATTGTAACGTAATTTCTAAATCTAACTACACAATATTACAATGGTATTATAAGTATTAATTATATAATGGATACTACTTTAAATAATCTATTCTCCTTTATACACTTACACATGGCGTAATAAGGTTATTGAATCAATTACACTGTCTTTCTAAAATTCAAAACAATTTTTTACGTTTTCTATGCTTTCAATGTAATGTATAAAGAATTCCTTATTCTAGTTATGATAGTGTGCAGTTTTTTTTTTTTTACTATTATGCGTTTGGATAATAGATTTAAATTATTAGCTATGAAGTTTTTATACAAATTATTAAATAATGTTGTGGATTGCCCTGAATTAATAAAACTCTTAAATTTCAAAATTAATATACCTAACACAAGACATAAATCTCTTTTTTATTCACCCAATACTTCAAATAACTATATAGTTCAAATTCCCTCTTACATGTTAATGTTAACTGCCAATACCATTAAAATTGCAGCGTTCATAAATGGCAGGGTGAAGAAATTTTTCGTTCCCCTGGCGGGTCAATAACAGACCTGTACCAAATATTCTCCTATTATATTTGTATAGTAATACCCAACCAATTAGATTCAAATTTTTAAATCAAAAGTAAAATTAAACTGTAAATATAAGCAAATATTCAACATTTATACTGTTTCACTGTTACTTTTTTACATTTAGTTTTATCAAATGAGCTTTTATCAAAAAATAATATTTTTTAAATTAAACTTGAGATAAGTAAATTTATTTAATTACGTAAAAAACCACATATATATAAAAATAAATATAATTGTTTTATACATCTATGATAAAAACACATGAATACATTATGAAAGTACCTGGCATATATTATCTAATCACAATTTTATAAATATAGGTATATTTTGAATTTTATAAAAATATTATCATAGTGAACAGAAAATACTTATATTTCATACACAAACAATGCTATATAATATATGCCTTCTTTTATTTGTTTTAATTAAAAGTAATGTTTATAATCTGAAGACTATACATATAAAAAAAAAAAAAAGACAATGAGTAAATTGTATATAAAAGATAATAATAATATAATATACTTTTAAAGTTGTTTACATTATACTATAATGAGTTATTTAAAAAATATATACTTATATTATGAATAAAAAATAAAAATTTATACATTTTTTTAAGTATTAATATTTTATAAATTTATACATATTTAATAAAATAATGTTAGGTATTAAAAAAAAAAAAAACACTATTTTCAAGTAAACATTGTATAATTACAAGTTTTTAATTGAATTATTTTCGTAAAAAAAACATGAATATGTTCTACATCGTATAAAAACATTTCTAAACTATTTACGTAATACAGTTTAAATTGCTGCCACTATCATTTAATAATCAAAATAATTAACTTTGAAAAGATTAATATTAGAATTTATTTTTTACACATTTAAAAAAACCAATTAAGGAGGAAGATTACAAAATATACTTTTTTTAACAATTTTGAAATAAGTATAACGTGTATAAAAGAAATTTAAGAATTTCCTTAAATACACATGAGGATCATATCTGATTCTTAAAAAAATAAATCAAAAATCAAAAAATTCTAATTTGACAGACATCGAAATTGATAACTTGTCATTAAAAAACTAGAATAAACAAGATAAACTTTTTTCGAGTAAATACGCATAAAACACATTAAGATTTTAAAATTCAATTAGTTAACATAATTTACACATTGTATAGCATAAACCTCATTATAACGCAAAATAAAACTTTTATATAATAAAAGTATAATTAAAAAATATATTTCATACACAATAATCATGCTTCATTAGTTAACACAATAGAAAATGTATTTTATTTTAACATTTAAAACTGTTTATTTCGAAGATAGTTCTCTTGTATAAGGATGAGGCAATAGTGATGCAATTCCATTTATAATTGATATTGGCTTACGCTGAACATATACTTTGTATGACCAAGGATTACACAATAGGGCCAATTTACCATAAATAGTTTGAGCCATCTCATTAGTTTCTGTATTATTTTCACAAATATATACAGTATCAAAATAAAATGTAGGGGAACAGAAAATACTAAAAGTCTTTTTGTCCAATGGTTCTATGATAGGTAAACAATCATCTCTATTGTAAGTCATGATAACTCTAAAAATACTATCCTTGTGCATATTTCTTAATTTTGCAACAAATTTTAATAAAGAACCAAAATCATAAGAAGCAACTTCTTCAGGTTTATCATTTTGAATTGATATTGATGATAATTTTTCAATTATAACTTTGATATTTGTCGTAAAATCCATGACAAGATTAAACGAATGTGGAGTTAAAATACAAATACCAAAAGAATTATTTTGAAAACGAGTTTTTTGTAATGCATAAAATCTATATGCTCTTAGAATTATAGCCAAACTAGACATTGAATCCAAATTAAAAGGATGGAAGTCAATATCTAATTCGGACAATGCATATGAATCTATTACAAACAATATTTTTTCATCTGGTAGTTTTTTAAACACAACTGGTGATTTTATCAAGTTTTTTGAAAGAGCGTTTGCATAAGACATGTTATATATGTATATAAATTAAATAAGTATTGTTATTTACCAGTGTTTATGAGTAACTATTAAATTAACAATATCAGTTAATACTGGAATATCAATTTAGTCTATTCTGATATGTAAACATTCACAAAAGCCTAAACAAAAAAAAATAAAAAGTTACAACAAAATTATATTGTAAGTCAAACCAGTATATTTTATAATTAACATAACTTACCGTATTACTGTAATTTCATAAAATATTTTTCAAATAATCATTACTTCTTCTTTCGATGGTTAAACAATGTAGATATAATATTTGAGGGTTATAAATATTACTGACAGTAATGTAATAAAACTATTTGTTTCCTCAGCGAATTAATTCTCTTCAAGTAGGTAATTATTTAAACAGTATTAGTAATTATCTTGAAGTTTCCTTTTTAATCTAAATATTGCTTACAAACCTTAGATCATATACTAGTATATTATCTAAGTTACAAAGCAATAATTGATAACATAAGATAAATACCACGCTTATCTAAGGTAGATAACCGTGATAAAAAGTAAATCAAAGTCATAGAAAATAAATCTGTTTTTATTATCTATGATCAAAAAAAAAAAAATACACAAAATAGATTAGCACGGTGTTACAAAGTTAAAGGTTCCCTATTCTGTGGTAAATGGCCTTATAAATAATTGTTAACCAAATGTAACCCAGTGTGAGAAGTTGCTGATTACCACAATATATAAATAATTATGAACATTTCATATTATTATATTATGTAACCACCGGTATTAAAAAATGTCGTAATTCGTAAGTCAAGTCAGGAGCATCATTTCAGATTTTTATTAGTTGGTGCAAAAATTTTGGCAGGCCATTTAAAAACATTACCAGTTCATATTATCATAGTCACATAAGTCATTCCTTCTTTTTTTTTTTTTTAGAGAGGAGGGAGAAACAAACCTCATTTCAAGAATTTCAATAGCTGTTGAATATTTTAGTGATTTATTCAATACACCAATATATATATATATATATATATATATATGAAAATGTCACCAGTGTCCTCAGTTTTAGATCCTGAGTGGAGTGAAGAAATTAGTGTTTTTACAATATTGTTTTTTTTTCCTGTAACACTTTTTCATATGGAAATACTTATACAAAAGTCTCGACCAGCAACTTTTTGAAACCATATTACAAATCTGTTTTTTTTTTCATACATGTACGGAAAAACGATTTTGGATAGAAATACTGGTCCTAAAGTTTCGACCAGTAACTATAGATCGAAAATGTTTTCTAGTTGGTACTTTTGAGAGGTAATGTGGTAATGTTTCAAAATTCTCAATACTTTTTCTAAGCACATGTGGAGTGTATTGAAGGGTATACGGGGGTACCGCTGTATACTACGGCTATAGATACTATAGTATCTATAGCCGTGCTCAGTGCTGTATACCCATAACAATATTTGTAACAAAATGCGTATACGCAAAAAAAAATATTATCTTATACGGTGGGTATATGATCGAGCTGGGTACATAAATTATTTTTTTGTAAGTTATAGTAATAATTATAATTTATTTCAGTTAAACATATTTTTCTTTGAAAATGTTGAAAATACATCGAAAAAATTCATAAATTATTAATTGTAATAATATATAGCAATATCAAATATTGTTAAACTCATGAGAAAATAGATCTATTTTCTCATGATTAAACCGACTATTGCCATATTATATTCCCTTCTCACAGCTCATCATAGCTAAACTGGTATGGAAATACGTGGGCGTCATCGTTTACCGCCACTGCCATTATGAATTATGATAATATGGATATAGATAGATAAAGTAAAGGCAAGAAAGCCAGACATACTTTGCACCTTGGATATTCTTCGCTCTTCGGGTCAGATACTCTTGGAAAGTGTGTTGAAAATGACGACCACTATTGATTTTTATATTATTAACTTATTTCATTCAGAATCGTTTTGTTGAAGAAATGATTTATCGTTTCTTTAAAATTCGACAAACCCACCAAGATTATCTGACCCGAAGAGCGAAAAATATCTTTGGTGCGAAGTATGTTCGGCTTTCTTGCCTTTACTTTACTTTTAGATTCTGAACGTTAGTGAAGAAGCTTATGTTTTTACAATGATGTTTATTTATTTTTTTTTTTCTTCTCTGTAAATACTTTTTCGTATAGAACCGCTGGTCCAAAAGTTTCGATCAGTAACTTTATAGATCAAAAATCGGATCAAGTTGGTACTTTTGAGAGGTCATTCTTCAAATTTCTCAATATTTTTTTTAATAATGCGAAAAAACTGAAAAACAATTTTCAAAAAATGACAAAATATGCAATTACCGCAATTTCCGTAAAATTGAAAATTACTTTTTGATATAACTTCTAAAATAATGCAGCAAAAAACTTGAAATTTTCACCAACCACTAAAAATAATCACAAAAAAATTCCATAAAAATTTCAAAAAGATTTAATCAATTTTGAGTTAAGTGCAGCATTTTGAAAATTTCGGAAATATCTCGTTTTTTGTTAGTTTTTATGCAATAAAATTTTTAATTTTTGATATTAAGATTTGAAAATTTAATATGATCTCACTGACATATGTGTCTAATTGATCTGAAAAAATCTCAAAAATCGTTAGTCAACTTTTTTTTTTATACCCGTTTGAAGTTAGAATTTCAACTGAATTCGTTAGTTTAACTTAAAATTACGCACTTTAACGTACATATAAGAAAATTGGTTCGACCGATTGTTTTGAAATTTGGTGTGTAGATACAGAATTTTATTGCGAATATTTTGGTGCAATAAAATTTCTTACGGACAAAGAATTAAACATTTTACAAGGGTAAGACTGAAAAAAACTCGAAGAAAGTACGGTACATAGGTATTTGTTATCGTACGTATTTTTCGACGCTAAATTTAATACGATTCAAGTCGGTAATTACGGTGTGGCCTTTAGACTGCCGCCCAAATACATTTCTAAGAACCACAATGCCTTATCAGTTGTCATTGTAAAAAGGAAGGAAGTTAATAATATAAATATAAAATAGTATGTTAGATATTGTTATTTAATAGTGTAATCATATACATAAACAATATACATGTATAAATATACATATAATATTGTATATATATACATGGCGGTCCGTGTAATATGTGACAACTGATAAGGCATTGTGGTTCTTAGAAATGTATTTGGGCGTCAATCCAAAGGCCACACCGTAATTACCGACTTGTATCGTATTAAATTTAGCGTCCAAAAATACGTACGATAAGATAAGCGAATAACAAATACCTACTGTACTTTGGAGTTTTTTTCAGTCTTACCCTTGTAAAATGTTTAATTCTTTGTCCGTAAGAAATTTTATTGCACCAAAATATTCGCAATGAAATTCTGTATCTACACACCAAATTTCAAAACAATCGGTCAAACCAATTTTCTTACATGTTAATGTATTAATATATTTATATTTAATTCAGTCGAAATTTTAACTTCAAACGGTTATAAAAAAAAAGTTGAATAACGACTTTTGAGATTTTTTTCAGATTAAGTAGAAATATATGTCATTGAGATCATA
>JAIPRM010003086.1:0-27425 GCA_025469315.1 Stegophylla sp. TES_Ste_2020 | reverse complement strand
TTTTGTTTTGTTGAGTGTGTTTTTCCGTATTTCACATATTCATAGAAGATGATTAGTACAAAACAAAAATAAAATGAAATAATATATAATTGTCAAATATTAATACATGTCACAGTTTTTTGCTGTTCCTGAACAATTTGATAAAAGTGACTTACGAGGTTTTCGTCTGTAGCCGATGATATATGAAAATCAATTTTCGTATTTCGTAAATATTTTATGTAACAAAATAATTTATAGTTTAACATTTAAGTTTAATTCTTCAAAACTGATGATTATTATTGTGTATTAGTTGAAACTTCGTTCAGAATCGTTTTATTGAAAAAATCATTATTATTGTTTCTTTAAAATTCAATACACCCGTCAAGAGTATCCCACCTGACGTGCGAAGAACACCCTGATGAGCGAAGTACACACTTTTTGACAAAGGACTTAATATTTAATAACCAATATTAAATGATTTTAGATCATGTGGTTATATTTTACTATATTATTGTATTATACATGTATTGTAATGTCAGATATATGAAAATTATCATATTTGTTTACAGTTTTATATTTGTCAACAAAAGAGAATAAAGAGAATAACCTAACCTTATCATTAATGTTGTTGTTTTATTATTATAATATATTACTCATTGGGTAAAATGAACTATTTAAACATTTTTGACCTTTCAAAATTTTGTCGCTCCTAAACCTTTTAATGCCGCTAGGGGCAATTGTCCCTCCGAGCCCCCCTCCCTCAAATACGGACCTATCTGTAACCCAAAAAGCTCTTCAACGCAACAAGCAGACAGTTATAGTCCCATTAATTTTACGTATTTCTATACAAAAATGTGTTCTCAGAGGAGAGAAAAAAAATAATAAACATCATTGTAAAATCATAATCTTCTTCGCTTTGCTCAGAGTCTAAAATACTACGTTCGTAGTAAAAACAAATTGCTTTCCTGAAAATTGTAATATCTCCATACATATTTTGTACCATAGGTATTCTTCGCTCCTCGGGTAAGATTTAGTGGGTGTGTTAAATTTCAAAGAAACGATAAATAATTTCTTCAATAAAACGATTCTGAATGGAGCTTCAGTTTATGTAAGAAAATTTCACTTAAAAATTATGAACTTATTATATTGTATAGTATTGCATTGTATCGTTTTTTTTTTCTCTTTGCCTATTTTTGTAGTTTTTTTTCTTTTTTTCTTTTAGCTAACTATTTTATTTATATTACTACTAATTACTACTGTATGTATTTTCTGTTATTTAAACTGTACTATTTGCCCTTTGAGGCGTTATTCTCAAATAAATAAATAAATAAAATAAATATAACAAATAAAAATATTTTGTACCCAGTCGGCTTTATGTAACACTATTAACTGAGAACAGAAAAAAAACATTTTTTTACATTTTCAATACTTTCTTTTGCCAAGTATTACCCATATTATTGTTTATCTAAATTTAAATTTTCATTAAATTTGGATTAAAAAAAGATAGTTATATAGTTTCCAAATTATTTTTGTCTAGGTTTAAGTAGTTATTCTCTAATTTTGAAAAAAACTATTACGAATTTCGAATTTTAATATATATGTATATTGTACATACTTGACCGGCATGTACATACAAACGGCACATAAAATTGTATACACAGGTAGTCTGAAATATTTTGACCACAAATGACACAAAAAAGGTCTTGACCGCAAATGTGCCGACACCGAGCACATCCCGCCAGAGGGGCAAAGAATACCCATAGTGTGAATTAAGTCCGGCTTTTTGTGAATTTTTTGTAACATATTTTTATTAAACCAAATACATACTTTATCATAATAATAATAAAAATAAAGCAAATAAATAGTAATATGAATAATTACACAATAATAATAAATTATTGTTGTTCATGATAATGATTCTACTACGTTTTTATAGTAAACAAAAAATGTATAATTCTAGTTTTACCCTACAGTATAATAATTCTAAAATAATAAAAAGTCTTTAGCTGTCTACTATTATAACTATCAAAAATGCAATTAATAAAATGTTTTATCCAGCTCTAATGATTAGAGCAAAATAAATGATTTGCTGAGACATCAGGACATGTCTGTAAAACTAAAACTGTCCTGAGACATCTGAAGTAGTATTAGATACATAGTCTAGTGACATTAGGTTTCTTGGTTAAAACTAACATTATTTATAACTGTAGTGATTGATAAATTGCATGTTTTTGTTCAGATTCTTGTTGAACATGAAAAAATTTTCATGAAGGGGAGTAGAAAGAGTTTATAAATACTTTATAAATAATACATAAATGCATTCAATACATTTCATTTACCGAAGTAGTGGCCAGTCAACAAAATTAAAACAATATTAATTGCTTATTGTTTATCAGTAATATAATATTCTATTCAAGCAATTCAACAAATAATTATATTATAATATGCATCTTATACAAAGCTTAAGAACTAGTTATAATTTGCTAATATATAAATTGAATAGATTTTAACAAAATACGAATATATAATTAATAGTATACACATTAAAAATAGTAATTATGTATCTAATCACAACACAATATTTTAAGTCAAAACACAATAAACTAGCATACTTACATAATAAGATTATTAATGGTAGGTATATTTTAAAATTAATATACTTTTATAACAGGCATATTATTGTAAACATGTATTATTATAGTTTACTACTTAGGTTTAAATTTTTTATATTATATGTACACAGGTTAATTTTGAGTGAACTATAATTAAAATTAAAAATTTTAATTGGTAATACAAAAAATGTAATACATAATAATTTTTAACTAAAGAAATACATTGTAGTCTACAATATAGTTGTAAGCATTATATCAAATAAAAAAACAAATTATTGGTAACTATGTTTAAATAGTTGGTTTTAAAATAACCTCTCTATTTTTTTTTTTTTTACATATATAGACAATTTTTTTCTGGACAACTTATTTGAGATTATAAAGGCTATATAATAAAAGTTTTTTGAAATTCGATTAACTAATTTAAATTTATACCAATAGCATATACAAGAAAATTGAGAGAAAGCTAAAAACCGCGAGTAAATTTTTTTTAACTTCTTGATAATTTTATAGTACCTAATAAATTGATTTCAACACTGAATTCTAATATAATTGTCATACTAAAATTTAAAACAATGCTGATTTGCACAATGCCCTTAGTATATCTATCAAAATTCAAATATTTGGTTCAAGTAATTCAGTAAATAATAACTGTGTTTAAAATCCTAAGACAATATTTACCAGGGGCTTATTCAATACAGATATTAATAAAATATATTTGCTTTTAGTTTAAAACATCAATATTTATTTTTCACAGCGAAAACATCATCTTATCAGTCTTAAATCTTAATTAAAAATTTAACATATTCAATAAAGATAAATATATCAAATCAATAATCAGACAATTAAAAATTAAAATACATCCAAAAAATAAAAAATAAAATATATGAAATAGGAAAAAATATTCTAAATCAAAAACAGAATAATTATCAATATAACAAAAAAATGATTTAAGTGAAATAAACATACTATAAAAAAAGTATATACCTATATTACAGATTCTGAAATCAAAATGATATGGAATAAGTAGTGATAAATAATTATATTTTTTTTAATATGTTATTTTTGTAGTAACATGTGTTAGAACTTTTTATAGTCTTAAACATCTACATGATACTTTCATTAATTTAATATTAACACTTCTAATATGAATTCAAGATTAATATTATAGTATTAACTACTAACAAAATCCATTTTATGAACTGTAAGTGCGTGATAATTACATGCAATACACTTATAATTTGTATTATTTGCATGAAGTTAATATCTCTTATTATGCGCATTAACAAACAATATTTTTCAACATGGAATGACAACTCAGAAATCAGTAATTCATTTCTCACAAAATAATAAATTTTAGTTCTCACAACATAAATCCATAAATATCAATAAGATATCAAGTAAGTATTTAAATACATCACATAATGTTTACCATAATTCGTATCACTTAGTTTCATATTCTTACACAATATATCATTTAAATTAATTAAATTTAAAATATTTTGTTTGATCGATGGGAGTCACGACAATTCAAATCCAGTGTTTGAAGTGATAGCATATCTAAGTTTGTCTCTTAGGATACTTTTTTTCTGGTAATTAGGGAGCTTGAGCAAGTTGAAACATGTAGAAGCTGAAGGCAGTCTAAGGTTTGGGTCTTTTTTACGGATAGTAAAGAATCCTCGTATAACACTGACTGTAAATATCAAAAACAGAAAATAAAAATTTTGATTTAAATAAACATAACTTTAAATGTAAGTAATAATTGTGTTCACCAAGTGTGTCGCCAAAATCCTCATCATCAGCTACTTGAACGCATCTTATAGAAAATGGTGGTTCCAAGTATGCGAATCCAAGTAATGGTGGTTTTGAACAACTCGTTACAAACTATTAAAAATATAATTATAATTTTTGAACACATTTGAATGTTGCATATAGTGAAATTTAAAAGTAAACACTGACTTTCAAGAAAAGTGATCTTTCTTTTTCTGTAAAATCTTTTTGAAGAACTTCCCATAACCAAAGAATTACCCGATGAGAATCATGAAACCCTCCATAGTATTGGGTAGTTCTTCTAAGATCATGTAAATCAATAGGAGCATTGTCACCAGATATCAATTTTTGAAGCTAATACAAAAATATATTTTTAATATAACTTATATGACTTGAAAAAAAAAAAAAAATTAAAACAATAATTAATTACCTCATTAGTACAGAATAAAGACAACCATTCAGGATTTATTACAGATCTAAACCCTTTGATAAAAGCTGCAGTCTGTGCTTTAATCTGTGTATGCATTACATAACGAGCCATTAAATGTACATAATTGATCCTGAAATAATTATTACTTATACTAATTTATTATATTTAAAAATTCACAAAGGTTCTCTAATTGATTAGTGATTCAAATACTATGTTAGATTTAATTAATACATTTAATCATAACATTAAATGTGATGTAGATACATTATATTTAGAACATTAATTTTATTAATATTGTTGAATATATAGTATGTCACACAAAGATATACAGTACATGCCAGATATAAATGGTGATGTACTTCACAAAGTTATCATAAATGTATAAAATTAAATAACCTTTGTATATTATTATTGTTATATTTATACTATTATTATGAATATAGATACTTATTAATTGATATTATTATTATTTAATACAAGTTCTACTTTTTGTTTTTAAAAATTCTTTAGCAGAATATTTGATTTAGATTAAAAACGTAGAATCAGTTGTAAAATGTTCTTTGAAAATTGTTGGTTATAGATATTTTATTCAATAATAACATTCAATTACTTAAAACCCTTAGTTTTTCGTCATAGTGCTGTTGTCGTATTGTATCAATCTATCTGGTAATGATTGTACTCATTATGATTTAACCCAAAATAATGCTAAGCTTAGAAATTTTTCAATGTATGATTTGAAACACAAATGAAACTGTATTTTTAAGAAAAAAATTATTTGTTTTATTCTTTTTAATGCAAAATATTAATGAGTTTTCTGTGCAACCATTACTTTTAACTTAATATTATAAATAATAATATTGAGAATATTATCAAAATTTTGTTCATTAATGTAAAACTTCAGATACATATTGTAAACAAAGATTTGTTAAAAAAGAGAGGTGATGACAAAAGACGGTTAGTAAAAAAAATAACCATTATTCTATGTTAAAATTACCAGATACTTTTTTGTGTATCTATACAATATATATACTACATAGTAATACGTCCTAACTGATTTTCAGGTATAGAACTGATGTCTTAAACCTATTTAACTTTTTAACTTATTAAAATTTTTTTGTTAGTTTTTTTTTCAAACACTTTTTTTGTTTCCAGTTAATAGTTGAATATACAACTGGCTGAGTAAAAAATACCCATGGTTCAAAGTATGTCCAGCTTTTTAAACTTTGAAGTAATAATTATTTAATATTCTGATTTCAAATCATTACTTGTTTTGATTAGTAACTGATATGACTCTTCCTCCAGGTATGAGATCGTGTGTAGTTAATTGACCAAGGTGATTGTCAATTACAGAAAAAGTCAGATCTAATTCCGAGACATCTCCTTCATAGTGTTTGACAGATGTCAAATTTCTATACAACTCATTGTCTAATGATGGAAGTTCATCCATTGAACTATATAGTCGTGCATGGGTTTGTCCCAATAATTGACTCAAGAAGAATGTGGCAAATGGAACTTCAACTACAATACCCTAGAAATAATTATTCTTATTAGTGTTGTCCAAAAAAAGTAATACAAATAAATGATGAAAACAGTTACCTCGTAAACAGCTTTACCCAAAATACGACCGACAAATTCAAACAAGTTCAAATGGTTTTCTTGAATATGAGATGAAGGTGATGGATATAATCTTTGTTCTTCAGTTGTTCGAAATAAATTAAGTGATGGGTCAAATACTCTTTTAATAGTTTCTTCCAGGAATTCTGTAGAAATTAATTTACAAATCTACATATCAATTTGAATTGATAATTGGTAATTGATGAAAAATAAAAACCTTTAAATACACCATCTTGATCAATGCCTGCCTCATCTAATCCTTGTTCATTTATGAATTTTACTCTAATAACACCTTTGAATTGTTTTATTGGCATTTCTGAGACATATGTATAACCATCTTCAATTATTCGATTCCTATACATTACATGGTAAAAAAATTTCAAATATTATTCCAATTATTATAATAAATAATTATAATACCTTCTTATAGTTATAACTGTTGGCTGAAGATTATCATTGGCAAACTCGTATACACCTAAAGCAATTTTTTCACGGGAAACATATTTCCTAAACAGTCGTACACGTGTTTCATGAGAGACTATATGAGGCATTTGTTGTATTAGAAGCTAAATAATACAAAATGTGTTATTAATAATTGTTCAAGTTTAAATAAAAATTTAATATTTAAAAAATGCAATACCGAATAAATTTTACGACCTTTTTTGAGTTCATTAAAAAATGAAGAAGTTTTAAGTTCACTAATAAGCCAATGTCCAGGTGGTGCAAAAGATCTACGACAATCTCTGCGATAAAGTACTATTAATAGTTCCCGGTAAGAATGAAACAATCTATGAGAATTAGAAAAGGGGTCTTGAATATCTAAGAATGCCAAATTGACAAATAAAAACATTTAATATTTTTCTAGTTAACAATTCATACAAAATTTCTTACTAAATAAATTTTGAGATATTGCTTTATAAAGAAACATATTCATAAAACTAGACATCAAAATGTAGTCACGCAATACAAATGGTTTTTGTTGTTCATACATTTCTATGTCATCAAGAATACTGCAACAAATTAATTTTTTATAATATTAAGAATTAGATGTTATCTAATTATGAAGTAAAAGTAACAAAATTTTACTTACGTTATATATTGTGACATACAATCACAAAATAGTTCTAACATACGTAATTCTCCTGAATCACAATTTTTATCAGACTCTAAAATATCTAATAAACTTTTGAGACCACAATGTGAATCCAAAAACGCCAAAAACCTCCACAGTAAAAATAATGTGTCTTCATGATAACATAAACCTAAAATAAGAAAATTATAAATAGTTAACTTTGAAGCAATTTGTTATTATAATATAGATACATACTAGTTAGCATTTCAAATCGAAGCTGACTAAATAATGTAATACATGTCCAATATAAATTGCAGGCAGCAACTACTTTTGTACCATGAATACTAGTAAGCTTATAACTTGATTGATTGCTATTAGACAGTCTCAAATCCAAAGCTTTTCTAAATTAATAAA
This sequence comes from Stegophylla sp. TES_Ste_2020, assembly GCA_025469315.1. Lineage (NCBI taxonomy): Eukaryota > Metazoa > Arthropoda > Insecta > Hemiptera > Aphididae > Stegophylla > Stegophylla sp. TES_Ste_2020. The sequence goes on along the minus strand of JAIPRM010003086.1, from coordinate 19,537 downwards.
AAAAAAATTTAAATTTGAACCCACTTAAATTTAAAAAATGTATACTTGAACATTGCTATTGGATTATTTGTTTTAGGCGGAGGTGAAGGCACTTGTTGATTTTCAGGTATTTGTGCTAAAGCATTAACTAAATGACATCGAAGCAACTTTGAACACAAAGTTCCACTCCATAATGGAATTAGCTGATTTCTCAAAGGTGGTATGTTTGGAGAACATTGACATTTAGGATTAGCTGTAAACCAACCAAGTTCTGGATGCCAAACACTTGATACATTTGAATGTTTTTTAACTATATTAACTCTCATAGTATCTAAAAATAATGTTAAACCCACCTAAAAATATACCATACTAATTATCATTTCACAAATAACAATTTATCAAAAAATACATATGTAAAAATAATAATAACATATTAGAAACATTCATAAAAAATTTTATTGCACCAAAATATTCGCAATGAAATTTTCTATCTAGGCACCAAATTTCAAAACAAAATTGGTTGAGCCAATTTTTTTATATGTACGTTAAAGTGCGTAATTTTAGGAAAAACTAACCTAGGGTGTGCCACTGAACTTTGGACTATGTTTAATTATATTTACTGAATATTATGGAACTCAGAAAGGACAATTATTTCTTGAATTGAAGAAAGCAGAAATTTATGAGTTTATTCTCGAGAACTTTGGATATCTTATTTTACAATTAATAAACCAATGCATTCAGACAAAAGTGTAATAATTTAAATATAAATGGGTTGAGAAAATTTGTTAAAATATTAAATTCATTTATATGACATTAGATTATACATTAAACCTAGAAAATGTACATAATAATAGACAGTAATTATTAATTAAAATTAAAAATAAATAAATAAATAATTTAGTATATATATATATATAAATATAACAAATTCTACTCAAATAAATGTTTGTTTGATTTTATGCATAAAATAAAAAAATTTAGATCTTACTACAAAAATAGATGAATAATTTTCTTCAAATTGTTCCATTTCTGCACTCATCTCAGCTAAATGTATAATGTTTGCAATTAATGATAAACACCAACTTGGATGTAAGGAATGGTATATTTCATCACATTGTGTTTGATTACTTAGTAGTTGCATTATCTTTTCAAGTATGTTAATTGATTGAAATGTTTCAATCATCTAAAACATTGTTAAAATTAAGTTGTTATTGTTTCGTTAAATAAAATAACTTTAATAATAGATTACAATCATTATTAATACAACAGGTTATAATCATAGGCCTATTAATTACACTATTTAATAGATATATGGTTATAACTTATAACAATGTCAAACAGTAGATACTTACTTTTGGAGAAAGAGAGATCAGATGTTCGACTAACAAGGGTATTGAATAAATTTCTATAACAAATTTTTGAAATACACTTGTTGAAAAATTACTTATAGTTAAGCATCTCCAACAGATTGTCATAATAGCTGTTATAGCCACAGGTTTTAATAAAACTTTGATGCCAGACAAACCAGAAATTAACAATGACTGAAAAATGATTACTATAAATAAATTAACAAATTAAAATATGTTTTAATTGAATACCTGTATAGTATTAAACACATTGTTATCTAATAGATGTGCAACCAAATTTTCTGTTAAACGCTCTAATCCAGCTTTTAATCCTTGTAATGTATTATTTGAGTGTATTGCACACCATCTCGAAGTTGATGTAAAAGATACAATAATATGTAGTAAAGTATGTAAAAAAGATGAATCTTCCAATGATTTAGGCTGAAGAACCGTTAGGTATTTAAGACAAATTGACATAATTTGTTTTACATGACTTATCCAGTTAACTGCATGTTCCTTAGTCAAAGCCACTGATATATAGCTATATTTGATAGATTCACTTTCCAGACTAAGAACTATGTACCTGGGAAAAATGATTGATAAATAAAATTAGTTTAGTAAGTAAATTGTATAGGTACATCTAAAGTAAGCCGAAGTGAATAATTGTTTATGGTTGAATTGTAGGCACCTGCAGATTTTTTCAAATCGATGTCTATCTCGTTTTTCATCCCAATGAGAAAAAAACTTCTTGATGGTCAAATAAACCGTAATTGCTGGCTTCAAATCATTGATATTCTCAAAGGTCTCATCAAATTGTTGCCTATAAATAAATAGGTATACTTATACATATGTAATTTATGTACTATCTAATGATATAGCAGTCTTTTAGAATAAAAATGAAACAAATTGTTAAACTCACAGAATTAAATTTCGAGCGCGTTTGCGAACAAGCCATCCTCTGATCAAAGATTGTACAAGAATAGCGGATTCTTCTCGTTTTCGGTCATTTGCTCTTTCTATTCGTGCGACTCTCGTTTGTTCGATAAATTGAGTTTTTGAATGATCTCCAAACATCATTCTGGACAAATACAGATACAGAAAATGTATAAAGAACTCGAAAGTAATGGTTAGAACTTAATTTAACAATAGGATTAATGACCAATATCTTACTTTGTTAGATTAATTTTATGCGCATATTATTCGTCAAATCTTTAGAATAGGTACCCGAAGATTGGAACAAATAAACGTTTCGGACAAAATTGCAAGAAGTCAAGCCACTGTGTGAAATTTAACACATAAACGTTATGACAATAAGCTCGATGACATTTTAATCCTGGATTAGAGATTTTGAATAGCAAAATATCAAAATAATTATTATCATTAAGTGATAAAAAAAAAAAAAATTTAGGATACAAAGGAAACATTTCTCTCCTGTAATCAGCTAAATGTACCGGTTAAGTTGGTAATGGTATTTAGGTTATGTTAACGCTTATTAAGGTGTTATCAAATTCAGAAAAATATTGAACGTTTTTGAAGTAAATTTTGTTTTTCTATGATTTTATTATTTGTTTTAATTTTGTTACATTAATTTTACCAGTATTAAAAGTTTTCAGTTTGAGCGAATTTATTCATAATGGATGATGTTATTGTTAATCAACCTGTTGTTATAGACAATGTGAGTCTTTCGTCATCATTATATCAAAATAATTTATGTATAACACTGTAACGAAATCGTGATTGTTTTCTAAATCGCTTTTCTACCTACGCGCCTACAAATAAGAGGAAACCAATGCTATTTTATTCTTAGCATGGAGATCTCAAAATTTTACGCATTTTTTGAATATCGATTTTTTAAGTTTTCGAAGATAATTTATAATTGTAGTTCTATATTTCATTTAAATATGATAATTATGAAACTCGAATGAATATGGTTAACAACCGGTTTCAATTAAAAACAAAATATTAGTACAAATAAAAAAACATCTAACCTCTATCCATTAATAGTCATATTAAAATAATTTTAACCTTAATCACTTTATAATATAAATGATTGCTGACACTCCAGTGCTATTATTTTAGTATAAGCATATATACAAGTAATTTTTGTTACATTGGTTTTTACATTAAGTGTTTGGAGTTTTAATTTAAAAAATCATAGCTTTGACAATAATATACAATATTAAGTACCTATAGAGCAGAGGTTCTCTAATTTTTTGAGACCGTGATTCACTGATTCCCTATAATGTCACTATTATTTTGAGTGACCCTTGTATTATGATAGTATTAAAAAGTAGCGACAAATATTTATAATTATTATTTATATTAAAATTAAAATAATAAATACTTAATCAGCAATCCAAAATTTAGGTTAATTGTAGTGCTCAATAATGATTATTATTGTTATTATTATTATTTATTATATTATTATTCTTAGTAGTAAATAAATTTGATTCAATTTTAATTTTCATAACATTGTTTATTACCTATTTAAACATTTTAAACCATGATTAAAAAAAAATGGATTTTTTCCCCAAACTGAAATTCTTTTATCCATAATGTTTTTAAAACTGTAATTAAAATTTAAAATAATGAAAGGAAAAAAATACTATATATTTAAAAGCTGAGAATTTATACTTATTTGCTCAACTTAACCCAAACTAATGTTTTATGTTTAAGTTAAAAAAATTATCGAAGGGCAATTTTCTATTGTGAAATTATTGTTATTTTTACATGTTTTTATAATCAATTCGGTATTGACCATTATTTGAAATGCAAATTATCATTATAAAATAAAAATTGTAATATTTATTCATTGTTTTTATTTTATTATTGTGCAGGGATCAGGTGCCATTAAAGCTGGATTTGCTGGTGAACAAACACCAAAATGTTGTTTTCCGAATTAGTAAATAGCTATGGTTTTATTTAAATGATAGATATATTAACACATTTCTGTTTTATAGTATTGGACGACCAAAGCATGTTAGGGTAATGGCTGGTGCTTTAGAAGGAGATACATTTATTGGTCCTAAAGCCGAAGAACATCGCGGTTTGCTTTATATTAAGTATCCAATAGAACATGGTATAGTCACTGATTGGAATGATATGGAAAGAATATGGCAATACATATATGGTAGTGATCAACTTCAGACATTTTCTGAAGAGCATCCTGTGCTATTAACTGAAGCCCCTTTAAATCCACGCCGAAATCGTGAAAAAGCTGCAGAAATATTTTTTGAAACTTTCAATGTTCCAGCATTTTATGTCTCTATTCAAGCTGTTCTTAGTTTGTATGTAACACCAAGGGCTTCAAGTATGATCACATTTTAATATTTTATTTTATTGTATAGATATGCAACGGGTCGTACTACTGGAGTTGTTTTAGACTCTGGTGATGGAATCACGCATACAGTTCCAATTTATGAAGGTTTTGCTATGAAACATGGCATTATAAGATTAGATTTAGCAGGCCGTGATATTTCACGTTATCTTAAGTATTTTTATTTTCATCATTTAAAATATAAAAAATTATAATCATTTTATTCCTTGTTAGGTTATTATTAAGAAAAGAAGGATTCAATTTTTCAACTTCTGCAGAATTTGAAGTGGTTAGAGCAATCAAAGAAAAAGCTTGTTATGTAGCTTTAAGTCCTGTTAAAGAGGAAACGTCTGAAAGTAATATATATCAATATATGTTACCTGATGGAAACAAAGTTGATGTGAGTATTGTACAAACATTTATATTTATTTATACAAATATTTTTGATGCTTATTAATTTTTAATTGTTTTAATAAAATAAATGAGGTCATAATTAAAATACCTAATTGACAATAGAAAAAAAAAAATTAAATAAACTACTTTCAAAGTAGTTGAAAATGAATTTTTGAACCTGGTGTACAAATAGTAATTTTTTCAAAACTCAGTTAACTACAATATTCATACATTTTCTTAATTCAAATAGGTACATCAGGATAAAAAAAAAAAAAATTACAAAATTTTAAAATTTATTAATTTCACATGAGTTTTTTTGCAATACTTAAGTTATTGTTATTAATTTTAAATAGATTGGCCCAGCTCGTTTCCGTGCTCCAGAAGTTTTATTCCATCCAGATTTAATTGGAGAAGAATGTGAAGGATTACATGAAGCATTAGTTTATTCCATACAAAAATCAGATTTAGATGTACGGAAAAAATTATATCAAAGTATTGTACTCGCTGGAGGTTCTACTCTTTTATCTGTAAGTATTTTTTTTAAAAATTTTATAGATATTCAGTGAATACTAACTAAATATGGGATTATAAATAAAAATAGACGTTCTAAATCAGAAATTTTCTTTCCATTTTAAATAAGTTTTGCTATAAATGTATATATATATTACATTCACCAATTGTTATTGTTTATTTATCATTTTTATTTATTTATCAGGGCTTTGGAGATAGATTATTATCAGAAATAAAAAAACTAGCACCAAAAAATATGAAATTAAAGGCAAGTATAAATATTTATATTACAAATATTATTTCATAGTTACCTATATTTTAGTTTTGCTTTTATTTTTAAGTTTAATGGTAGTGCATTAAATATAATATTATACAATACAGAGTTTGAATAGTGTCACGGTAAACATAGACAATTTAAATATGGTTGTTAGTTGCGGGTTTAATGAGAAGTACTAACAATCTAGTTGGTAATCAACAGTGCGCAACCGAGGAGAGGAAGTACAAATATAATATATTGTCTTTTTTTAATACTATAGTAATATACATAATATTTTATTTATCGCACATATTATGCAATATTATTTTGAATTTTTTAACTTGTTTAGTTATGTGTTAGGCATAGCAGTTGTACTACTATGTATCATTCATAGATAAATGAGGGATAATTAAAAAAGTTCTTCATTCTTTATCTTTATTTTTTATAAACATTAAAATTGGGAATGTTATTTGAAATCAGTTTCCTATAAATATATTGTATTTTTAATCCGTAAATTTTACTATAAAATTATTTATTTCAAAATATATTCTTAAATGTATGATAGATCAAATCTCAAGATGAACGTAAGTATAGCTTTCTGTAGTGGGAACGCATGTGTGCTGCTAGGTAATGAAACACAGTATAGGTTCAAATGTATTAAATAATTATTTGCAGTTCAATGTCTGTGGTCAGTTTAGGTTCATTGACTTTATTAGGAGTTAAGTGGGGTCTAGACGGGTTGCAAGTAACTTATTGCAGTATTATGACACACATTCGTGATACGACTTATTGTCTGAAATTTTATCTTAGCCAATATTGTACACTATGTTGGTATTTAGATGATAACGCTGTGACTATTTTGTTTTTGTCTTTTAAGATTTTGGCACCTCAAGAACGATTGTATACCACATGGATTGGAGGATCTATCCTTGCGTCACTGGGCACTTTCCGTCGGATGTGGGTGTCAAAACGAGAATTCTTCGAAGAAGGTGCACGAGTGATACATAGAAAAACAATGTAACCCCTAACAATCAGTATCCCGTTTATGACACTAGGTGAACACCCAGTGACAGCCCTTGAACGGTGGTGTACTTGGGTAATATATACCTACCACATTTTTAAATGACACGTCCACAGAACACAAAATCATTCTATTTCATGCTGATGTGTCTTGTACACATGCAAATGTGTGTTAAATTTTTACTTCTAACATTTTCTTTATTGTGATCAAATAGTCATCTTACCTCTTCAAAAATAAATAAAATACTTTTTGTATAAAGATCATAACCATTTTCGCTACTAGCCCATTTGTTTTCTATAAATATTACTTTATTTGTTTCGCTTAACATGTATTATAATATTAAGTATATATATTATAGGGTTAACTTATATTTTTTATGATTATAGAAATACATATTGTATGTTTATGTATGACAAGGGTCTCGATCTTTTATACGAGTATTTCTAATTTTTATACTTTATAGTTCTGCAAAATTAATTTATATCTGAGTAATCTCGATGTCATTATGTCATTACGTAGCCAAAGTCATTGACTGGCAGCTGTCGTAAATATAATATATATATATATATATATAGTTGTAATTACTATATATATTTTATTTATTTTTATTTATGAAACAAGATCTAGCTACATTTGTATAATATATGTATCATAATTATTTATATCTACTGCCACAGCAAATAAAAGCGTATCTCATTATTTTAATTTTTTTTTCTGTTTTAAATTGTTTCCATGGTTTTTGTTTGTTACTAGTGGAAACTATTGACTAAAGATATTTTAGATAACACAATCGAGAGTGAAAAAACAACAACTTTAAAATTGAGATACAATTTTGTTTGCTGCACAGAGTATTAAGAATATTACTCTTATTATTCTGTGATTTGCTGCAGCAGTATGCTGGTTGATTCATATTGTATCTTACAGTAAATTTATCATATAAATATTCAAATTAGAATAAAATTTATTGTCTAAAAGTTACTTTATTTAAAGAATTCTAAAATAATATGTAAATTTTATATTTTTTAACTACCCATAAGGAATAGTTTTGGGGGTTAACTTTTGAAAATCAAATGGAAACCTATATTTTTTTGAAAACATAATATAAATTTTTTTTTTTTGAAAATGTTACTGGTTGAAAAATAATAGAAGCAAAATTCTAGGTTTTAGAGCAATTTAAAGTTTTTAGAAATCACATTTTGACCACACATAATAAATGTGCATGCTATCACTCTTACCTATGCTTGTCCACCAAACATTGTATGGTATAGTGAAATTTTCCATGTTATTTCTAAAAACTTTAAATTGCTCTAAAACTTAGAATTTTTGTTTCTATTAATATTTTTCAATCAGTAACATTTTCAAAAAAAAAAAAACCTTTATATTATGTTCTCGAAAAAAATATAAATTCCCATTTAATTTTCAAATGTTAACCCTCAAAACTACTCCTAAGGGGAAGTTAAAAAATATAGAATTTGCATATTATTTTAGGTTTTTTCTAAATAAAGAAACTTCCATATTATACATCTTATTCTATTTTGAATATTTGTATGATGAAATTGTTGTAATACACAATTTGAATTACTTTGTATTTGCATACATAATGTCTCATTAAGATTTACGATTTTAAAGTATTCAGAATAGGCTTTGTTTTATTCTAAACATAATAAAATGGTAAATTTTTTTGTGATGTACATTGTTATAAGTGTTGTGAAGGTACCAACACTCACTATATGTTATTATAAAATTGTAATGTCGAACTATTGCCATCATAGTTCAATCAACAACCAAATACAATAATTACTAAAAAAAAAAAAATGTTTTTTCTTTAATATATTCTTTTTTTATTATTTTAAAATGAATCCACAGTTTATCACTATCCTTTAAAAACATGATGTAGTGTGTAACAATTTGCAGAAGTTTTGATCAAGAAAAAAAAGAAACTTAAGTTCAATTATTTGAATATAATATTAGATGTTCAGTACAAATGAAATTTTTTTTATTTTATTTTTTTATGGTTTTATCTCAAGAGTGGCAAAATAGTAACAAATTTGTCTTTTGAATTAATTACTTTAAAACATTGTCTAGTGTTACTCATTAGTCATTATAGCATTAATTATTAATTTTGATAAACCATAAGTAAATATTACTGTAAGTAAAATTAAAAAAAAAAAAATATCACAATAATCAGTGTAATAATTTAGATATTTATTATGCTTAAGTGTGATACATGTTTTCTTTTGAAAGTTGAGAATCTGGAATATTTTATTCCAATATATATATAAGCAGCAAAATTTACAGGTGCCACGTGGACAAAATATTTTGAAGTGATGGGAAGAGGGGAAAAGAAGACTGGTAAGTATAGACATTGATTAATTAATACTATTATTAATCAATGGTATAGAAGTACAAGAATATGTTTTTGTAAAATTTGAGTACTTTAATAAAGTAATACATATAAATTCAGCTTTTTTTAAATGAATTAGACTATTAATATTATTGCAGACAGTTTTTCAACTGACCGTATTTTAGGTTCGCTCCATTCAAAATCTAAAATCGTTTGATTTGAGTGCGTGACCAAAATTCTAACTTTAAACGCTTATAAAAAAATTAACTATGCTTAGTAATATTTTTAAGGTTACTATATAATTCTGAAATTCAGGGATTAACATTTTTTTTTTAAATTTTATCAGTCTGTATTAAAATGTTTTTGATAATTTCAGGATAAATTCCAAATTATCATTGCTATTATTTTTAGCACTATAACTAAATCACTAAAATTAATTTGATAAAAACCGATTTTACTCAAATTCATATGATGCTATATCGTTTTTCTTTCTATACAGTTGGACAATCGTCGAGTTTCAAAAAAATTATGATTTTTGACTTCTAAGTAGACTAAATGTGTGCGATTTATAGTTTATTCTATAATATAGAATACATTTTTAACTGCATAATATTTTATTATCCTAAAAAATCTTTATAGACATACAGAAAACAGCAAGTATCATTAGTATAATTGCAGAGTGAGGTTCTAGTAACCAGTGTTACCAGTGTCTGTGTAACATTATGACTAGGCAAGTAGTAGGTACGCACATTAATGCCATGTCATGGTATTTGCAATGTACACAATATTAGTTAATAAACAGTTTTTTTTTAAAGAGTTACTTTTTTGCACACATTATTGGACATTATGTAGCATGACGTATATAATAATAATATTATAATGAAGTTTCCTGAACTAAACTTTCAAGTTTGTAGTACAAGAGACTGTATGATGATTCATGGTGTGTATTACTATTATTATTATTGTAGAGTGATTCATTCATGAGTTTCTACCGCAGCGGCGGCACTGGTAGTGGGGGCACACTCATTCATGCGAATTGAGTGTATATTTTAATACACATGTATTCTTTTTCATTGCCGCCGCCGCTTTATAGTAAAACTGACTCATGCCGCGCTTCTTGAATGATGTAATCGTTTTTGGAATCCGGAAGGAAGGACAGGACGAAGCGCTCGTATTTAGGAGAATATTTTGAGATGTAAAAAAAAATGTAAAAATGTATGTGTAATTGTGTAATTGTGTGTCAGCAACAGATGATTCATGCACTCTTGCGGTCGCGGTTGGCGCTTAATTATTTTATTATCTTAATTATTGATACCTTTTTAATTACATTTTATTGTTATTGTAATATAATTATGTATATAGGTGTAAAAACTCTGTGCGCGATGACCGACGATACTAGTTTCCTATCTTCTAAAAATATAGGTCTTAACTCTTTTACTTCTACAAAAAATATTAAATTATATATTAAAAAATTAAGTTAATTTTATATTTTCAAAGTTTCTTTAATGTATTTTTATGTTCAGTTGTATTTATTTATTGATACATTTTTACTTTATTATCTACACTAAGTAATATATTATAATTGTAATTGTATAATATTTAAAACTCACCTAACCTAAAACAAGTTTTCTTAGAGGTTGGGTCAGAAAACATACTTACTTGTACTATGCTTATTAATTAATAAGCGTTATTACAATTTCCGAAATAAAGATTTTATTATTATTATAGTCTAGTTTCCCGTTGAAAACATCCGCCGACGATTCTCTTATTGTTCCATCGCGTTCAGTGCAGTAGTAGCGTATCTGAAGCTCCACCAGGGGGGGGGGCGATTTGTAAATTATATCCTTACACATCATATTATTATTCGGACTCGGCCCCATAAGTCCATTTCTACTTCCTAAAACAAATTTGTAAATATTATTCAAATCTTGTCCTAAAAGTGTCTTATAATCAGTAGAACGCTCGTTTTCTCCGCCTTCCAAACTTTTGACAATAATCGAGCTTTTGAACGCTTCTTATATATTCAGTCTCCTCAATAGCTTATTAAAAAAAAAAAAAATCTATATAACCATGTCATATTCATAAAATTTATAACATATAACTTTTTTTTGTGTAAAAATTCCTAATTATAATAAAAGTAAAAGAATTTGATAATACATAATATCTATTATTATAAATTAATAATTTATAAATGAGAAATAGGTACTTCATAAAAAATAATAATATATAATCATTTGTTTAAATCTTGTTACTGAAAAAATCATTGTTGTCAATGAAAAATTGAACAAATTTTAACGAGTATTTCTTAATTCCGCTCAAAATGAAATTTTAAATTAAGTATTATTCACTCTTATTGGTCACAAGTATCAAAGTGTAAATAGTTACTGCGAAATCGTCTTTTTTTACATTTTTAAAAAAATGGTCCACGGTAGATGAACGTTTATAATAATAAATGTATAATATTACATCTCGATGAAAAAAAAAAACTCCAAGAAGGGGGCGATGGGTGGATCGCCCTCCCCTCAAATACGCCACTGGTTCAGTGTCGGTGTTAAAATCCACCAAATTCCACCCGAGAAGCGGCGAACACCTAAGTCGCAGTGCCTTATTTTTACTTAATTTTAATTGAAAACTTGGAATTCAGAAACCAAAATTCAAGGCGGGTCATGTCCCTCACCTTTGGCGCTGCCACTGCTCGTGGGCGGAAATGAGGCACTAAGCCCCCTCAAAATTTATAAACTGAGAAATTAAATATAATTAGTGGTCAGTGGTCAAAACTTTTATATAAATGTTTAATAATTTTCAATTAAAACATAATTGAATTGCTAATTAAAATAAGTACAATTAAAAAAAAAAGTAAAGTAAAGTAAAAGCAAGACACTTGGACATACCTCGCACTACGGATATTCTTTGCTCTTCGAGTAGGATACTCTTAGTGGGTTAATCAGCGGAATTTAATGCTATTTAATAAATAAAAAAACTTTGCTTTCGTAAACGATAAAGTGTTTGCTAAAGAACAAAAAAAAAATTAAAAGAATAAATATCAATGGGAAATTTGGACCACTCAGAATTAATATTAGCTATTATGTTAGTTAAACTTAAATTTACTAAAGTATACCTAACTAAAATATAAATATTAAATAGTGAATATCAAAAATAATCAATTTTGAAAATGTATTGTTTTAATTTTAAGTAAAAAACCTCTTTGGAATATAAGATTAAAAACTTAATATGTTATAAATAAAAATTAACAAGTTATTAACAAAACAAAATGAATGATACAACTCTCCTTGTCAGGAATATTATAATTTATTTGTATTATGGTAAATGAACAAATGTTCAGAATTATGAGGTTGACGTAGAGATTGCGCTAAGAGGTTTTTAGAACTAACTAATATAATATTTTTGTGTGTGGCCTTCACCATGTAAAAAAATTTGCCATTCTACAACATATTCACAAAACAACTATTTACGTATTTACAGATTCAATACAGAAACACTACACACACTCAATTACCATTACTTATTGGTTATTAAATTAGTGTGTTCAACTGATCACTAAGCCTATTTTATTTGAAAAATCACACTAGTTATATTTACAACAATATTGAAAATAAACTTACTTATAAAGTATAACGTTATATCACCTTAAAGTTAATTCTTTATGCTGTAATATCAGTTTAATATAATATATTAAAATATAAGAATCAAATTGTAGCAAAATTTTCAATATAAATAGTAGTAAAATGATTATTAAAAATAAAAAAAGAATAAAACTCTTTTAAATATTTATTGAGTTTCTTTAAATTTTAACACTACCTTTACTACCTGTGACCTATTTAATGAATAGTTTAAATTTAGTTGGCCAAAACAATTGTAAGGAAACAATGTGTCTCAAAAACCTTTTTTTACAAGTGATGAATAACAATCAAATACTTCACTAAAAATGATTTTAAATATCTTTTCTTTTTTTTTTTTTTAAGTATTTTATCAAATACTCTAAGATTCTGAGTGAAGCGAAGAAGCTCAAGAAGCTAAATGTTTTTACAATAATGTAATAATTACTTTAATGATTTTTTGTAAATATTTTTTCGTATTGAAATACTTGTCCAAAAGTTTCAACCAGCAACTTTTTAAATCACAATTCGCCTCTAGATAGTACTTTTAAGAAGCTATTTTTCGGAATTCTCAATAGTTTTCTTAAAATTTGGGAGAAACTACTCAAAATTTAACAAAAACGTATTAAAAACTATGTTTTTTCAATTCAAACTTTATGAAAATGTATGTATAGATAAACAATAATATGATAAATATTTCGGTGCTAGAAAATATTGAAAATGTGAACACATTTTTCTTACCAATAATATTTTTTTCGTATAATTTTTGAATAAAATTGTCATATATAAACAAAAGCTTCGCTCAGAACCATTTTATTGAAGAAAATATTTATCGTTTCTTTGAAATTTAACACAATCTCCAAATCCCATCTGAGGAGTGAAGTGGTACCCATGGTGCGGAGTATGTTCGTTTTTTTTTTTCAGATTTATATTATGGTAGTGTAGAATTTATAGTAGCGTATCTATATACGTACTACAAGTGTACATCGTTTATGATGAAAATCGATTCGAATGAATTTTGTTTTTATTCGTTATTACCAAGTAAAATAAAATAATATTTTGATCGATGCGCGATTATTTTGCAAACGATAGTGACTATATTGATTTTTGGCAAAATAAAACCGAACGGCCTCTGTCTGAAGGTGGAAATAAAAGTAGATACTACAGCCTAGGGGCGAACGAGGGGCCCATAGTCCTCCTCCTTCTCCTCGACGTCTCCTTGCCGCCTGGCAGACGATTGGGTTTTGCGCAGTTTATTCGTCGCGAGAACAAGAATAATATTTTTAACGTGAACTGATGTATCATTACATAATATTATATTATTTTATTTACACACGACGATACATGCGCTCATTCTAATAATTATTTGGCGACGCATCCACTGACTGCCGTCGTAAATCATAACGCGCAATGACCGCAATATCTGAGAATGAAAATGATGATGTCGTCGTTCCTTCCATTCGGCTATTTTTAATGTTTTCAGAACACCCCGACCGATTTTTTTTTTTTCTATCTGGAACGGAGAGACGTCCCATCGTGTCGTCTCGAACAAGTCCGTTCCAATCCGACATAGAAACTGATTGAACTCGGTTTGTTATAATTATTATCGTTTTTAATGTTTTTTTTTTTACGTGTACAAGTTTTTGTATCAAAATACTCGTGCAAAAGATTTGACCAACAACTTTTTGAATACCTAACGATTTGCCTCTGAATGGTACTTTTGAAAGGTCGTGTTTTGAAATTCTCAATGGTTTTCTTAAAATTTGGGAAAACTTCCGAAAATTTGATAAAAAAAAAAAAGACTCGGAAATTATCTTTTTCAAATCTAAAATGTATGAAAATTTAAATATGGATAGACACTTATATAAAAATAATTTTGGAAATGTGAAAAATATCTGGAAATTTTTTTCTACCACTTTTTTTTTCACATCAAATTTTTTTTTTTTACATCTCTTAGTTAACAGCGGAATATAAAACTGGCCTAGTAAAAAATAAATTTTTTAATTTTAATTAATTTATTATATTTTTTATGATATTTTCGAAAGTTAATAAAATTAAGTCTTGTGCAAATATTAAACTTATTACTATTCTGAGTGTATGGTGTACCCCCAAACGTATCACATTTTTATAGACATTGTGTACCCAAACGTATTGAAAAAAGGGTCAAAAAGGGTCTTAGTGGCCAAACGTGTTGCAGCCCTCTGTACTTACCCCGTAAAAATGTAAGAACAGAACTTGTTCAGGGAAACGCGGAATTGGTTCCCGAATAAAATTGAATCAAATACAGATTCCAAAAAGAACTAACGGGAAATATTGAACGTTGGACTTGTAAAAATTTTGGCGTTTCATTACCAAAAATGATCCCCACGTTGCACAACAAGTCTAGGGGTGTATGTAGATGGAGCAGAGCCGAAGCGACGAGTGCCAAAACACGCACAGAATCTGCTGCTGACAGTCATATTTATAGGAAAATATTATTTTTTATTATTAAAATATTTCTTAAACGAGAAGGAAATTGTTGGTGGTTGAATATATAATAATAATAATTTGAAAATTTAATTTAACATGGTTGTATTATCATGAAATCTTATAGGAACCAATTCGTATGTTACCTGTAGACAACTCGGGAACCAACTCGTAGTCGTCAGTCGTTGGACTGAATAAAATTCCTCTTAGATTATTTACGTAGTTGGTAAACGATATTATTACTACGCCGTTAAAATAAAATATATAGTTAAATTAAAATTGTCCGCCCACGGACGTTTTGCTGTGATAGATCGACACGGACCGATATGAATCTATAATAATCATAAGCGTGTCAAACGTGTACAACTTGTAGGTGGTTTAAGGTATCCAAAAAATACTCGCACAGTTAATTGCATACTTCGAAACGACTTAACCGCTGTAAGCGCACTAGTGACGAAATATTTCTTATTATTTATCTACTAGGGAGAACGGAAATATGATCAACAATTTCAAATGAGTGTCCCAAAAGCCCTATAGTCACCTTAATATTATATTCCACCGCAAATCGATTTATCTAAATGTGGGTTTTCCAACAGTAATCTATATGAGGAAATTCCAATTTAATGGAATTAATTAATAATAATAATAATAATAAAAAAAAAGTATTTCAAAGTTCAAAAAGATATTTTTTTTTGAAATAAATGCCTTTAAATTGGAATTTGTTCTATACTAAACTGTTGAGTGAAAACAAAATTTAGATAAATTCCGATTGACTACGGATATATACGGCAAATAAACGAAGTGAGTTACCGAGTTTAACTCGGTGCAGTTCTTGATTAAATTTTTTATTTGATTGACCATATTTTTAGATCATTTTTAAAAACATTTTTTGTTTTTCAGCTTTAAGGACATTTTAGATTAGTTCGAGCGAAGTGAAGAAGCCAGTGTTTAACAATGATATTTGTTTTTTTTTTTTTTTTTTTTTTATATGTCCACGTTTTCGTATAGATATATTTGCCCAAAAGTTTCGACTATCGACTTTTTGAAACCAAATTTTCTTTTAAATAGTACTTTAAAGAGGCCATTTTTCGAAGTTCTCAATTGCTTTCTCAAAATTTTGAAAAAACTTGTCGAAATTTGACAAAAAATACTGGGAAACTTATGTTTTTTTTTTTTTTTTTTTTTAATCCAAATTTAATGAAAATTTAACCATTGATAGACAACAATATGAGAAATATTTTGGTGCGAAAAATAATTTGAAAATGTGGAAAAAATGTTTTCTAACTCTCTTTTTTTTCTCATCAAAAATGTTTAGTTTTAGAAAAATTGTCTTTTTTTATTTATTGAATAAAAAAATGTTAAGTAATGATGTAATCGTCGCTAATCCCATTTGTACACCCTTGCATTTCGTAAAAAAATGAAGTTCTTGGCCACGGGGCAGCGAACATATCAAATTCATCGTTGCATACGCGATTTTTGGGACGCTTTTTATGTACTATAATCGGGCTTTGGTTGTGTTTCAACCCGTGGCCACACGTAAACGAAGCATTCAAATGGAATACGCTTAGAGTGACCAGTTGAAAAGAAGCAAATTATCGTATCAAAATATGCTTTGCTCAATTGGATCACTGATAAGGAACTGTTATCATATATTTTAAAATTTTTAAATAAATGTTATCGTTATTATAATATTATATTGCTGATAATATAAAAATTTAAAGTGGTACAAACCAAATAAGAAAAATAATTTTATTTTTCTCATAATGGTTACTCTTAGCTTATTCCATTTGATTGCTTCAATTCACCACGCACAGCCGCAGTATACGGTATGCCCCCCCTCTATATATTCTTTACTTTATGTTGTGTTTACTGTGTTCAGAGGCGAAGGTGATCTCAGTGACGGTATAATGATGGTGGTTGCGGTCTGGCAAAGCGCGCGCGATTTCCTGTTCACCTTTTAAAACGACGCGACGTTATTTATCGATCATTTTTATTTTTCTTCTTCTTCTTCTTGTCGTCCGAGCCAAAGTGAACCGTGTACAAGACACCTGTTGGCAGACCACACGCCGACATAAATTTCAGTCGAAACCGATATGAATTATGATGTGCAAATAAATTTGTTTTCTTATAAATACACACCGCGTGTAGGTAAACGAATATTAAATGATAATGTGATGTACGAATTCCAATTTTTTGTTTTCAGGCAAGAGTTCTGAGCAGGCCCGAAGCCAGACCGAATTTTCAGGTGGGGCAAACCAATTTTAAGGGGAGCATTATATATATATACGTATATATATATAAACAATATTTATGCGATTTTTAATATTTATTTACACTGATATCTCTGATAAATGAACACAACTATGTAATTTTCCATCATGTATAATAGAATATTTTGGAAATTTACAATAATACATTTATTTTAAAAATACCAAACGAATAATTAAGTAAGTATTAAAAATAAAACTTAAATTAGAGTTTAATTATATAATTAAATGATGAACATAGGGGGTGGTCGTGGTCTCAAAAAGACTGAGAACCGCTGAAAATACCTACCAAAAGCCTTTTTAATATTTTTAATATTCTTTGAGGGGACAAAGATTGGGTTTAGGGAGGGCAACGTCCCCTCTGCCCCTCCCCCCTTAGCTACGGGCCTGGTTCTGAGAAATAATTCGACCGTCCGTCCGTTATGGGCGAACGATTATGGCGCGTGCACTGTGGTCGAGAGAGGAGCGTAGCGAGAGGATTGAATTGATATATTATTTATTACGAGTCCGTTAAGTAAACTACGTTTTCGTGGAACCAATTTTTTAGTGGTTTTGTTGCAAATTCTAAAAGTGGTAGTACTAGAAGAAATTTGAAATTTTCACCGATCGTCAACATTGTTTTGACGAGATTTTAGCGGATAGGTCGAGTACTTTTCAAGGAGTGATCTAGTCTCTAGACTCCAAGAAGTAGTGACTCAAAGGGGGAGGGGGGCTAGGGGCCAAGGGTCCCCCAAATTTCTAAAAAAAAAAGTAAAGGTGTTCTATCTATAACAGTGGATTTAGGATTTTCCTACCTAATAATATTATAATAGTGCAAGAATACATATTTTATATTATAGTCAGATAACACTTATCGCCAAAAACTAAACGTATAATTTAACAATTAACTATGGATGTTAATTAATTTATTGTTATAATAATTTTGCAAAGTATATATTTATGGTGTGTCAGCGTGTGTCAATGTGGGATGTAAGTGATCGCGTAGGCACATAAATGGGAGGAAACGGGCTAGGCTGGGGTGTTGATACTCAAGACAGGAAATGCGTCTTAATACCGGAATGTATCTACATAATTCGATAACTGCAAGGACACGAGTTTATTTTTCACAGTCTTATAGTTTGCAGTAAAGCTAAATCTTGATAAAAAAAAGTTGAAAATAAATTAAAGACTACAAATAGTTAAAGAAGTTAATTAATTATCCCATTGTTGACAAATACAGTTGAAAAAAAAATGTGTACTTGGCTCTTTGGGGTGTTCTTCGCACCTCGGCTGGGATACGCTTTGCGGGTTTGCTGAATTTTAAAGAAACGATAAATAATTTATTCAATAAAACGATTCTGAACGGAGCTTCAAATAATACACTGCAATAATAATTATCAGTTTTGAAGCACTGCGATGAAAATTATTGTCGAAAATAGTAGATAGATTCAATATAATAACCTAAAATATTGAAATTTCAAAACTGAATAATTAGATATCTATTGAACCGTGCGGAATTTAGTTCATATCACCGTACTTAACGTCGAAAAATACTGAGATGGCGATATAAAGTATGATCAATCTTCTTGAGTGTTCGTAAACTAGAAATACATTATAAAATTTGTCTGTACTTTCTCTGATTATTTTTCAACCAAACCCTCTTTAAATGTTTAATTATTAATTCGTAAAAAATTTTATTATACCAAAATATTTGCAATGAAATTTTTCACCGAACTACCAAGTTTTATAGAAATCGGTTGAATCAATTTTCTTTATGTGTATTAATAAGTTACTAAATAATAAGATACTAAATAATAAAAAAGCCGGACATACTTCGCACGATGGGTGTACTTCGCACGACGGGTGGTATTCTCTTGACGGGCGTATTAAATTTTAAAGAAACGATAAATCATTTATTCAGTAAAACGATTCTGAACAAAGGAAATTAATAATATAAGAAAAAAAAAAATTTTCGAAAAATGTCCAAAAATTTTTTTCACATTTTCAAAATTTTCTTGTGCCAAAATCTTTTTTATAGGATTT
>JAIPRM010003085.1:1992-27425 GCA_025469315.1 Stegophylla sp. TES_Ste_2020 | reverse complement strand
AGAGATATTGATCGAAATTTTTGGTCCAGTATTTCTATACGAAAAAGTGTTCACAGAAAGAGAAAAAAAAAAAAAATAAACATCATTGTAAAATCATAAGCTTCTTCACTTCGTTCAGAATCTAAAAAAAAAAGTTTGCTGGTAAAAGAATTTGTTCATAAGAATAGTTTTTCTATTTCTTAGAAATTTAAAAACAAGATAATTTTATTTTATAATTTTATTGACATTATAACAAGAAACCTACTACAACTTTATAGGGGAAAACATCAATAAATCAAAAAAATTTTTCCTAAAATGTGTTATGTATGTACTCTTCTATTTGATACATCATATAGGTAGGTACATATTATAACTTGGAATTAATTTTCTCTATTTTAGGTTTTAGGCCACAAAAGTTACATGTATTTTTATAAATAAAAATGGTATATAGCAATAACTTACAGTGTACTTTTTTTTGTACGTATCTGAGTTTACATGCAGTTCTATAAGATGCAAAACGTATCATATCATAATTCTGACATCTCATTTCTTGCAAAAGTTGTAATCGATAGTCTACTGTAGTTCTTCTATCAGATGTCATGCTAAATAAATATTAATTTATATAAAATACATAAAATGTTTATATAAAAAGAATTGAAATTAATAAACACTTCACATAGTTAATATAAAAGTTTAACTAAATTAGTTTGAAGATTGTTTAAATTAGTTAATTAACAAATTATTATAAAACGCACTGAGGTTAATTTAATGAACCTACTTAATTCAATTTAAAAATTTAGTTGGAAACGTCTATCTATTTACAACTTACATGGCTTTTAAGATATTGATTAATACGAAATCAGTAACAATAACTAATCATATTCAAACAACAAAAAAATATTACTTAAATTTTTTAATCCTTAGACGTTAAAGAATAATGAGATTCGTAATATTCTATAATTCTAACTCGAATTCTCAGTACCTGCTTGATAATAAAAATTAAAACTCAAAATCATACAGCATTATCCGCCCACGATTTTATCAAATCGTTATCAAAACACTGGACAGTGCACAGTGATGTTGCAATTTTTTTATACAATATTTATTTTTATATATTGGCTATTGTGTCTAGATCCTAATCTATGTCTAGATCACAAACACGATTAAGATATTATACTTATGTATATCCATAGATATCACGGACTATATAGTCCATGATAGAGATATATATAATTATGTATATCTTAAATCGTGATCACAAAACTCAAATTGTTGATAATACCATGAGCGTCTAGACCACAATTTAAGTTATTATATTATTATATTATTATATAGTATATTATCTAAGATATAGTCCTATACTGTATAATAGTATGGGAGATACGCACTAAAGTTGTAGAATATACATAAGATACATAATGGAACTTCTATTATCTATGTATAGATAGTACTACTATCACTGAGATAGATAATAATAAACTGGAGTGTGGACTATGTTATGAAAAATCATAGATAATGAATAAAAAATATTGGGATCGGGGCTAATATATATATTTGATTTAGTTCTCTCCCCCTCCAAAGTAATAATATTGATAGCACCAATTATGTACTTTATTAATTTATTAATAACTTATTTAATTAATAAAACTCTGGGGTAAATTTGGGGGATAAGCCCTCGAGTCCATAGATAATAAATTCTAAATAATATATTCTTTTATTATCTATGCTCAAGTCCTCACCTAGTTCCCTCTGGCCTCTATGGGTGGGTCATATTATGAAGCTTTGGTCACTGATCTCAGTGTTTTATGCCACCTTCCACCAGTGAGATATAACGATAAATATAAATAGTATAACATAGTATATATAAAATATATATATCACTACATTTATGAGTGGATTGGAAAAAAATGAGCACATGACGTCTCAGGAGTTATAATAAATTTTTAAAGATAGATTAAAAATATTTAAAAAAATTTTCACAGTTTTGAAATATATCAATCTAAAGTTTACATCAATACAAAACTTTTGATACCAAACTTGACCAGTTATGATCATTAGTCAATGAGTTTAGAGTTATGACGAGTTAAAATTTATAAAAATAACATAAAATAATGGGTGCGTCAAAAAGGTGCCCTTCGATGGTGGGGGTTAACACTTATCAAATCGGCTCGTTTTTCGTGAATATAGCACGATTTAAGATTATTTTAAATTGTGGAATATAGCGAGTCTGCTCTCCAGTATATTATTATCTATCTCAGAGACTAGTGACTACTATTTATAGCCGACGCTTTGTCTATGGCACAGAAATACACAATAAACATAAATATATTATATCTATGACCACCACAGAGGTCATGTGTAATATATTATCATTACGATATATCTTAATTCGTGATTATCACATATTTGTGACACGATATGCAATTTAAGATTATCAAACCGAAATGCCCCTACGGTGCACAAGTCCAGGTATATTTTTGAATTGCAATTTGCGGAGCTGTTGGAATATTCATAAAATTAAAAATTGTTTTAAAATAACTTTAAAAATAATGTAGCTAGAAACTTGAAACTTTTACCAATTACTAAAGTGGTCACGAGAACATTTCATTCATCTAAAATCTCGAAAACCGTAAGCAACTCTTTTCTCTATAACCGCTTGAAGTTAGAATTTTGATGTAATTCGTATATTTTACTTAAAATTACACACTTAAATAACATAAAAAAAAAAAATTGGTTTAACCAATTCTTTTGAAACTTGGTAACAAATGTAGAATAAATTTCATTACCAATATTTTGGTGCAAGAAAATTTCTTACGGACTCATAATCAAATATTTTACAAGGTTTTGTTTGAAAAAACATCAGAGAAAGTATGGAAAAATATTACTAGTTTACTACACACTAGTTTACACACACTCAAGAAAGTTAATAATGTTTTATCGCTATCTTATGTATATTTCGACGCCAAGTATGATGGTGTGAACTAAAATTTGTACAAATTAATAGTTTTCTAATTATTCGATTTTGAAAATTCAATATTTTCGGTTATTTTATTAAATATATACTATTTCAATGACTTTTATCACTGTATATGGAGTCTATTAAGTAGTTAGCAAGACGGGCGTATTTAAGGGGGGCTAAGCCCCTCCAAAGAGTAGTTTTAGCCCTCCCCCAATCGCAATAATTAAATGTAGGGTTGCCAGATTTTAAAATCACCAAACCGGGACATCATATTCTTTTTTTTTTTATTTATTTATTTTTTTTTTTAGTACAGTTATATGGAAATAATAATATATATTATAGCTTATCATATTATAAAGATAGAAAAACAAATAAACCTGAAAAGGCTGAAACCATGTCGATTAAATTTAGTTTACTTGCTAAGATAATTATATAATGATATATTATTCTATGCTTTATTATTAAATAATACAATATCGAAGTTATTTTCTCTCGGCTTCCACTAACCGGGACAAAATTAATGACCGGCCGGGACACCGGGACATGCTATTAAAACTGGGACTGTCCCGGTCAAACCGGGACGAATGGCAAGCCTAATTAAATGCAATTCGTATAGATATATAGTATATCTTTAATTACAAATTATATTGTCAGATTTTTTTTAACCCCCCCTGAACAACTCCTAAATATGTCCCTGGTAACTGGCCATATTCTTCGGATACGACTGTACCTGGTTCAAATCTTACTGGGTAAAGAATAATTTTCTGTATTTTTTCAACCGTAACAGACCAGAGGCATTTATTGCATGCTTATTTATGTGATTTTAGTGCAGGAACTTACGATCCCTACTATTAAGCAATAAATGCTCTGTTTCTCTTCAACACGATGATGAATCTTTGAATTTAGTTCAAGCCAAGCAACATTCTTAGGAAATCTTCAGATCACGTGTAATAACTGTTATTCATAACTTAATGTAGAACATAAAACACCAAAAAGAAAAGCAAGGAAAATTAAGAGAAAGTAGGAAACCTTATATGCTATATCTTAAGTTTTACACATTATTAATTTTTTTTTTTTTAGTTTAAATTAAGTTCAATAAAAGTTGGTCATTTTTAGCCCTTCATCTATTCAGTATATATTTTTTTATAATAAGAAACATTCTAATAATTTTCTTGCATTTCCATTGCAAATAACGCAATCTTCATTTTTATTCCTCTAATAATAACTATAATTAACATTTTATGAATTTAGAGATTATGAAAATCGGCATGAAAGAGCATTACCAATTTAATAAGATAAAAAGAAAAGTATAGACAAGAAAGCTGGACATACTTTGCACCACAGATATTTTTCATATTTTGGATCAGATACTCTTGAAGAATGTGTATAATTTTAAAGAAATGATAAATCATTTCTTCAATAAGATAATTCTGAACGAAAGAAGTTAATAATATAAAGAACAATAATAGTCATTATTTTCAACACACTCACCAGGAGTATCTGACCCGAAAAACGGAAAATATCCGTGGTGCAAAGTATGTCTGGCTTTCTTGTCTATAATTTACTTTACTTTAATTTTTTTATCTAATAAATAAAGAAAGGAAAAAAATGAATGAGAAGAAACATTTTTGGAAAAATTTCCAAATTTTTTTTCATATATTTAAAATTTTCTTGTGCCAAAATCTTTTTTATATTGTCTATTTATGTTTAAATTTTCATAAAGTTTAGGTCAAAAAATTATGGTTTCCGAGTCTTTTTTTGTCAAATTTTGGGTAGTTTTTTCATAAAAAAAAAAAAAATTGAAGGCTTGAGAAATTAAAAAAATGACCTTTTTAAAGTACCAACTAAAGACAAATCCAGTTTCAAAAAGTTACTGATCGAAACTTTAGGACAAGTATATCTATACGAAAAAGTGTTTACAGAAAAAAAAATAATTATCATTGTAAAAACACTAACTTCTTCACTTCATTCAGTATCTAAAATATTCCTGATAAATATCAAGAATACTGGTAAATTTGTTTTTTGACTTTTACTAGAAATGACTACACTTGGAGATTACTGACTTTGCTGCGAACGCCTCTGTATTTGCTTAAGCCTTTTTTAGATCAAAAATATATCCTAGATATCCAATTTTTAGAAGTTTAAAATAACAATAATAGTAACACATTTATTATTATTTTTTAAATTTTGATCATATCACTAGTACCAAGGATGATGTGTATTTAGCCAATTTTCACCCAAATGCATATTAAATGTATTTAAGTATTTAAGGTAAGATAAAATATTTTCAAAGCTTTTTATTATAAATTTCTTAAAATAACTCCAATTGTTTAAAAAAATTAATAGTTATGTATCATAATTTTCAATAAATATATTTTCAAATTATAATGAAGTATACACTATACATGGTAAAATGTTGATAAGTAATAAATAACCTCTAGTTATATAAGAGCTCATAATAATAAAATATTAATTAATATATGCTTATAAGTTCTAGTTATATAATGAATATAATTTTGTTGAAATCTTATTAAAAATATATATAATACATCTGATACACAAATTTGCAAGTAAAATATAAATTTAAATAAATATAAATGTACATAGTATTAAGAATATTTTGATTTATCCAACCATAAATTACCTAATCATCAGCTAACCATATGTCTGAAGTACAATCGCCTCCTGGATACCTAGAAAATAGAAATATGAGTAATAACATTTTACAAAAAGAGATTTATTATTATATCTAATCAATATATCTATTTATATTTAAAAAAGTCTTTTGCCTATTATTTTTGTTTTAAACTAATAGTTAAGAGATTATGAATAGGGCAATATTATTATATTCATAATCCCTGTCTAGCAACAGAATGTGAGTCGACGGCCAAAAAATATTTTAGTTCACACAGCTCCAACTAGAATTTGGCTATTATCACATGTACGATGCTGATGCTGTTATCCAATACTTTATGTTTACTCGGCGACGGGTCGCTTGATAGAGTAAATAGACCTCCAAACTATGGAGCTCGCGCATTTGGATTTGCAAAAAACTTGCATTCTTTTGTTGGACAGAGTATACATTGTTTATGGCAAGTTAAGAGTTGAAGATTTGAGGTATTTTTATTTTTATTATTATTATAACAATTAATAACAAATATATATAAATTTAAATTATTAAGAAGTAGTGTAATCAGGCAAAAAATCAAATTTAAATTTTATTTAAGGCCAAAAATACATTCTGATTGAAAACAATACGTGACATAAAGAAAAAATCAATATAAACAGGTATTTTATTGAGATGAACCAGTGAGAGAACCCTAGGGAAGAAAGATACAAAACTATAATTATTATTAGAGAATGGAACATTGAACAAATAATTCTTTCTCAAGCTACGTTTAAATACATTAAATGCAATAATTGAGAAAGTAATTCGGGTGAGTCAATAATACCATTTAATAAATCATATAAAAACATGACATAGGCTACTTTCCTCATTAATTCACATAGTGGAATTCCTAGTCGGTAGCCTGTAGGTTGTACGACTCTCTGGAAATTGGTAAATTTAACTTAAAATAGTACTAATATACACACATAAGTGAGCACTTATGTCTACATTTGAAATTATTGAAACTCTACTTAGTACTTAGTTGAGAACATTTATGTTTAGACGATGTAAACATTGTTTTAGAGTAATATACCTCTATTAGATATAAGATATTTTGCATTTATATAGAAAGTAAAAAATTAGACATCTCATTTTATGAAATGAAAGAAATATGGAATTAAAATTATAATTACAAGTAAGTTGTAGGTAATAAATAAAAAGTAAAATCCCCTTTTAACATTAGTATAAAAAAATGAAAATAAAGAAATACTTTTATTAATTTCATAAGTGTATACTATATATATCATATCAACAGTGAAACCACAATATTTTGTATCTACATTATATTTTCAACAATTTTCAGGTAAGCTAAGAAGCTATCTAATACATGATTTTATTGCAAAATATGAGATAATATGAGATTTCACCTAAGTTTTGAAGAGAAATGAAAATCAATACCTTTTCGTATTTGAATAAAAATGTAGATACAAGATATTGTACTATTGAAGTTTCACTAACAATATAAAAAATTATGTCATTATATAGCTTCCAATTTTTAGAATATTAAATAGATTAAACATGACAAAATAGTTCATCATAAGCTTAAAGATCAAAGAAACATTGTTATTTTATTTATTATTTGATTTTGCCTCATAAAACATAAATAAAAACAAATCTTAAGTCACTTCAGAATTAAATCAAATTATACTTTAATAGTCAACACGTATTACCTAAATTAATAATAACATATGTTAACATTCACGTGTATAATAGAAAATGTAAAATATGTCAACAATTTTCCTTTTTGATGCTGTTTTACTATTATTGTTAGTAAAAAATTGCTTAAAATTAAATTTTGAACCAAAATTAATATATACCGGGTTTCATGTGCCATTATTGGACCATCTGGTTCCTTTCCAAAATCTACTAGAAAATTTTGGTCAAGCGTTAATCCACCATTAATTATATCCACATCAAGTTTAACTAATGTAGACCCATTTCTGTAAATATTTAATTTAAATAATTTAATTTGTTTCTTTATATAACAAAAAATTTTAAATTAGCTTACTTTACAGCATCTGGGTAGAAAATTTTATCCCATGGTGTGAATAAAGAAGTAGTTACATATAACCTCTTCCCATCCAAACTTAACTGAAGCATTTGAGGTGAACCATATAAACGTCTCCCTTTTATATACACAGGTTCTGGTTGTTCCTTTAAAGAAATTCATTTAATAATCCATTTATTTAATTTAAAATCTTGATAAAACTGTATGACAAATACTTTAAGCTCAGAGTCTTTTGTTACAGTTATTGGTGCATCTTTTAATAATGATCCACCAAGAAATATTTGACCAACTAGTTGTGGTTTACTTGTGTTTGTTATGTCATACTGTCTAACATCTCCATGCAACCAATTAGAAAAATATAGATATCTATCATCCATAGATATCAAAATATCTGTGATCATACCTAAAATAATAATGATACAATTTTATAGATTAAAATCATAGACTACAGTTACACAACTGTGTCATTAGTGATAGACACTATCGAATACTAACCGATAGTTTAAGTAAATTATCAAATACTATTCGAATATATTTTACTTGACCAAATAGTAGTAGTTTTTCAATTTAAACTATCAAATAGTTCTAATAGTAATTACTATTGAAGAGTTTTAATAGTATTTATTATCAAACAGTTTGAAAGACTATTCGTATATGATTATCCAATAGTTTAAATAGCAAAACTATTGAATAGTTAGGTGTCTGTTCGAATATATTTTAACTATCTGAACAGTTTGAATAGAAGACAACTATCGAATAGTTCAATAGTGACTATTTGGCAGTGCCCATCACTATGTGTCATAGACTAAGACTTACCTTAGTCCGTGGTTAAAATTCATTATTTTTTAATTAAAAAAAATGTTTACCTGAAATATCATTAACACCGTTAGAATCCTTTATAGTTTTCTTTGGTACACTTATCACTTTTTCAGAATCCCAAGTACCATTATTAGTACAAAAAAATCTTTAAAAAAAAGTCAATTAAAATTTTTATAATAAATATAAAGTAAAACTAAACAAGTTCAGTGGCAAAAACAAAATTATATATATGATATATCAAGTATAATTAATTATCTAAAGCATTCAGTTATTTTATTTCACTATCTTTTTCATTTAAATTTAGTACTGTAGATAATAAATATTTATCTATAGGTTCGCCACTGCTATAACTGCATTACATAGGAAATGATTTGTTTTATACTAAATTACTTAATTCTATCATTTTCATATTGGCTTTAAATACCTAGCATAAATATAAATACAGTGAAATGTATTAGTAAAATGATGTTTATTGTTTTTGTTTTTGTTTTTTTTTTTTTGTTAACACTTGTATGGAAATACTTGTCCAAAAGTTTCAACCAGCAACATTTTTAAACCAGATTTGCTTCAATATGGTAATTTAGAAAGGTCCTTTTTTAAAATTCTCAATTGTTTTCTCAAAATTTTTCAAAAAAGACTCTGGAACTATCCTTTTTTAATCCAAATTATGAAAAATTGAACATAGACAATAATATAAGAAATATTTTGATGCTAGAAAATTCTTGAAAATGTGGGAAAAAAAATGTTGGACATTTTTTCTAACACTTTTTTATCATACATTTTTTAGATTCTGAACGGAGTAAAGAAGCTTATGATTTTACAATGATGTTTATTATTATAATTTTTTTCTCTTTCTCGAAACACTTTTTCCTATAGAAATACTTGTCCAAAAGTTTCGATCAGTATCTCTATAGAACTGGAATCATACCCAGATGGTACTTTCGAAAGATTATTTTTCTAATTTCTCAGTACTTTTTCCAAAAATGGGGAAAATCTGTTGTAAAATTGACAAAATATGCAAATACCGGAATTTCCGTTAAATTGAAAATTACTTTTTAACATAAATTCTAAAGTAATGTAGCTAGGGACTTGAATCTTTCACCAACTACTGAAAATATTCACGAAAATATTAAAATTGATCAATTTCGAGTTAAATACAGCATTTAGAACATTTCAGAAATTTCTCATTTTTGTTAGTTTTTTTGTAATAAAATTTTAGATTTTTTATATTAAGACTTGAAAATTTAATATGATCTTACTCATGTACATGTCTAACTGGCCTGAAAAATCTCAAAAATCGTATGTCAACTTTTTTCTCTATTACCGTTTGAGGTTAGAATTTTGACGAAATTCATTAGTTTTACTTAAAATTACACACTTTAACTTGAATAAAAGAAATTTGTTTGACCAATTTTTTTGAAACTTGGTGTTTAGGTAGAGAATTTAATTGCAAATATTTTGGTGTAATAAAATTTCTTATGCACAAACAATTAAGGTTATAGTTATATTGAGTTAAGTTTTATAGTTAAGCAGAACAGAATTAACAGTACACATCTTTCTCATGTTTATTCCACTTTAAATTATTTTAAACATGAAGTCAGATTCCATAAAAATAAATTAAACTTACCTAAAAATATTGCTATTCACTGCACAGCCAACATATCCTTCAGAAGCTTTTGGATTGTGTAAAAATCGTATTTCTAAAGGAGCTATCCCATCTGTGCCCAAATCAATAGTCTGTAATAATTTTCTCTCTGACCATGAATAAAAGTTTAAAGAGCGTCCATATTTGTCTTTTAAATAAAGTAATGATTGTACATTATTAATTAGAACATATTTTATATGAGATATATGTTAAATAAATTATTATTTATAAAAATACCAATGTCATTAACATGATCGGCATGAAATCCAGTTTTAAAGTATTTAGGCGTTCCCCATTCAGATGATACCAACACATCCCAGTATGGTTGATACCAAAAGTCATATCCAAATTTTGCTGTTTTACCTTTGGTCCAAGTTTCTAAAGTTAATATAAATATGTAAATAAACAAGTAGACTGTACAGTATATGTGTGGATATTTGTGTGTTGCATTTAATCTTAAACACTGACTTAATAATACTTATATAATACCTTTAACAATTCCTTCTTCAGCATCTACTAACAAAAAATCACCTTTACCATTGCCATCAGCATCACCCATGGTTGAAATCATTACACTTCCATTGGGTAGACAATGAGTTGTATGTAAAGTTGATACATTTAAAGCATGCACTTCACTTGGTTCTATAGTCTTCAAATTCAAATTAAACAAATTATTCTTGAATTTATTTGTTGTATGATATTACTAATTACTTTGTGTAGCTTAGGCATTTTTTCGTTTGAAACATCCAAAATATAAATTCGATCAGATCCTAAAGCAGGCAAAATTACTTTGTTTCGATTTTTTGTACAGTCATCGTAACAGCTACTACAGGTATTCCATCCAAAATGATGAAGTTCATCGCCAATCTGTTCAACACTAGTTCTAAAAATCACCTATAAAAAATAAATGGATCTAAATCATTACTACATATTATATACTTACATATAATATATACTTAAAAAACGGTAATTTAATTTAAACATGCTCATCTTATTTTCAACTTTGTATTACCTACAATTATAAAATTTTTCATATAATATAAAATATTAGCTTCCAAAAATATTTTTATTAGTTTTTCAAATTATAAATCGATGGCTTTGGTATCAAAATCTTGTAAGACAATTTTTTAATTTTTTTTTTCTATTAGATACACTGTATTGTTTTACATATTTTAATAGTATCAAGAAATAATATTACGAACAATACGTAGTTTTTCATTAAATAATATTGAAAAAACAATACCTTGTAACCATGGTCTTGTATAAAACCATGTCACAGTTTTTCACTTCTCCTGTACAATTCTTTTGGAAAAATTGACTTCAAGGTTTTGCCACAAGCCATCGAAATATAAGAAATAAAATATACACATTGTTAAAATTTAAAAGCAAGATGTGCTCATCTCAAATAAAAAACACAAAGTATATTCAATATATTTATAAATTATAATTATAAATAATATATATTAATAGCAGTGTTCAATTTATAGTAAAGTACTTGAGAATATGTAGGACTTTCTGGATCCACATCAATAGTAGCCAAATAATCGGGTTTACTATTTGTTTGTGGATTTGGTTGAATGCATATCGTATACAAAATTGTTTCTCGCTTGCCATTTGTATATGCATCTAATGGACTTTTGTACCCAGGTCCACATTTTTTTTGACACTCTAATAGATATATCACAAATTAATTACAAAATTTTTCAAAAGTATCAAATTCTGTTATATTTATTTATATTATACTTACTCGCCATTGATACTTAAAAAATGTAGTAGGTAATGTTATTAACACAAATGAAAAAACAAATATACTTAAGAGATATATATTGAAAAAAATAAAATAAAATGAAAACTTTTAAGTCAACTTTAACAAGTATTTAAGTAAAATTTAAATTAAGATTAAAAGTTTCAAAAGGTACAAAGAATGTATCTATGATATAACTATAGGTAGATGTCTCAACTATTGTATCAAAGTACCTTTTTAAACAAAACTAATTAACAAGTACATGCTTATCAAATAATCAGTAAAATTCTTAATGAGGAAGTGTTAAATAAAAATATAGTTACTAAGCTCCCTACTATTTAGTATTAGGTGTTTGTTAGATAATTAAGATTAAATATTTACTACATTATAAAAAAAATAAAACAATATAATAATTACCTATAAATAATTTATAAGTTAAGACTAGGTATTTATTATATTTAATTATTGTGTTATGATATTTGACAAGATCATGTTTATTAGGTACCTACTTATTATTAAGTCAAATATACATGATAAGAAAGGAATTTTTCAGTTTCAGTAGATACATTATAAAATACCATGTATAGAATATATATATATATATGTGTATGTATACTAATAAATATATATAGTTATTTTAGTAATCAGATTATAAGTACCTAGTGTTTACTAACATATTGTAATACATTTTTAGGTTTTAAAATATTTTCTAAAAACTAGAAAATAGACAAAAAAATAAATGTTATAATACAATTAAATGTATAATGAATATGAATATGTATTTATTGATTTATATGTAAATATCAAAGACATATGCATATAACTACACCTAGCCCCTAGGCAAAACCACATTTTTTCTTTGTTGTGGGGGAGGAGTGATAGGGATACATTGGCGAATATCTGGAGGGATTAACCCCCCCCCAATAACTTCCCAAACCCCTGAAAAATGTATTGCCAAATAATAAAAATATTGTATAATATTTAAAAAAAAAAAACAATACTTGGCAAGTTATATATATATATATATATATATATGTATAATGTATATGCATATATATACTTGTCTATTATAATTAAAATTTTTATTATTGGACAAAATTGGACTCTATGGGCTTATTGAGGTACACAACAAAATCCAAATCATTTTGAGTAATTAATTATATATGTTTACCTGATCAAACCTAGATGAATTTATATATTTGCCATTGAAGATGACAACCTAATTAGTCTTTGATCTTAATTGGTTTTTACTAGGATAAGGATGTTTATGTCCGTACATTTTTTTAGGTTGTCCTATTTCATATGTTCTTGGGTAAAAATATGTTTTGTGATGTCTAGATTCACGTTTCAACATTTCATTTCGTACATATTTGCACATTTTCCAATTTTTTGCATATCAATGTATAATGTATAATAGGACTTTTTTCCGATTTTTTGTTTTTCGGTACAAAGTTACAAAACAAAAAAATAAAGCTTAATCTAAGTTTGTATATCTGCAAACTATATTTTAAACAAGTTATATAAAAATGATCGCTTGTTTATTGTCAGGAATTCCATATTGCTATTTGGAGATATACATAAAAAGTTCAATAGAGCTAGCCTATTGTAACATATTTATATTAAAACTTGATGCTATTAGAATTTACCAGTAATAGCCATGATTTAAATTATTTGATTATCTAAATTTTAACTTTAGTTTAATATCATATAGTGCCCGTGTTTAGTTATGTTTTAATCACACAAAATAAAAATTTCTAAAGTGAAAAGTTTTTGATTAAACAATTTGAATGCATAATTTTCAGTTTTTTTTTTTTTACTAATTTAGCTATTTTTTAGAGATTAAGTACATATTATATATTTACTATTTAGTCATTTATTATTGTATAAATATCCTAACTCTATAGTTATTACTATTTATCTGTATAATGACTATAGATAAAACCTGTTTAGATAATTTAGACACTGTAAAATTAAACGTAAACTCTTAAATACTGCGGATTATAAATGAAAAATTTTGGGTGGGGCTGCAGCCCCCTTAGCCCCCTTCTGGATACGCCACTGATAATAAAACATATTTTAAATTTTAATACTTATTTTATAGTACAAATCACATAAAAACATACATTTATAATTATTTTTATTACACTTTTTTTTTTCGAAATAATGTAATATTTAAATTTTATTTTACAAAATATTTTATGTTATAATAATCAATATTTTAATGTTTATTTTATAGTGCTGTGGAACACCGACATGAGTGTTGTAGACCTTCAGGTGGCCTTGGACCACAGTTTATGAACCACTGACATAATATATTATGTTTATTTTGTATGTAATTAATGTATTTGTATAGTTCGTATTTGAGGGTTATCCGAGATATCTAATATTTTAGATATGGTGAAATAATCGCCAGTGTTTTTATTAGAAAACAGTGTTACTCGTATATTTATTTTTTATATTATAGTTTTAAAAAAGAGTAGCCTCCTCAAATTATCAATGAATACGCTCCAATGGGGAAGTAGAGCTGTCTCGGTGGTCCAATTTTTTAAGGGTGGTGACTGGTGTTTTCTATTGTTTTTCATAATTCATACAATCATGATAGAAATAAAAATATAAGTTTAATAGCTTTACACATTTTTAAACAATGTTTATGATTTACAAATACTATAAAAGTATATTATTTTCTTCTATCATAGAGTAATTAATATCAGTGATGGGAAAGAATGAGTTCATTTTATGTGAACTGGACATGAACCGACATGTCAATTTTTTAGAAACAAATTTAAACATGAACTAAGTTCTTATTTTATATAAACGTGAACATTTTTAGTTCGTTCAATATCAAATTAACTTTCATAAATCATAGACCATTATATTTATAACTAATTTTTTATATTACACATTGGAGAAGAAACTTCAAATTTTTTTCACAGAATTTGTATTTATTGAAGAAAAAACCTTATTACACTTCAGCATTATTTTATTAATTATTATTTATAGTTATATTATATTTATTATCCAAGTCTATGCTGTGTAATCGTTTTAGTCCATTCTATTAACTTGTAAAACAATAGCCAGCATACTTAAAATAAACTATAATTAATAAAAAAAAAAAAAGAGTGGAATGTGTTCATATCTACTTCATACCATACATGACCACACAAATGAGTAGGTATTCCTAAAATGGTTAAAAAAAACCTACTAAAATACAAAATTCAAATTTCATGGCTCTGCACAAATATACTGTTTTCAATTGACGTTAACGTCATGTATAATTTACTGTAATTCTATATGATAAACTTGAAAAAGTTCATTTTTAAAATAAACTTGAACTATTTCATTTTAAAAATTATGAACTAAATTTTTAGAGAACATTCCATCACTGATTAATAGTAATCACTCTGTGTCTTCTATAGGGAGTATTATCCCTTGACTCTTTATTAAGGCTCTCTAGAAAATATTTTTTTTGTCTTATACATTGGAGATTTGATTTTTTTATAAATAAAATGTTATTCATGTTATTATTGAGTTGTTTTTTTTTTATAAATATGAAATATTAAAGTGCATCAATTAAGCATTTTATTTTATAAAATGTAATCAATAATCAATATTATACCTATTTCAAAAAATATGTTTGTATATATAATATATATATTTAAGTACCTACCTCTTTTTATAAATAATACAAATAAGCTGCAACATTTTGACATGTGCCTATAATGTAATTTGGAAAGTCAAATATCTATACTTACACAGAATACTGAAGTCTAGTTTGAATAATCAGTTATAAGAGAAGAAATAAAATCATACTAGCAATGATCAAAGTTATAAGTTTAAAAATTTAACAGGGATGAAAACGTTTTTAATTTTTTTGTTTTTGTTTAACGTTTTTGAAAACGTTATTTTTATAAATCGTTTGTGATGAACATTTTTAAAAACTTTGTTTTTGTTTTTTTTATACCTTCAAATTACATTTAAAAAAAAAAATAATAAAAATCAAAGTATATATATACTGAGATTAACATATTTGGCGGTCAGTTGATGTTTTGTAGTGGCCAATCTCTCTAAAGACTATAGTTTACAATTTGTTAACCCTAAAAAGGGACAATTTAGTTGTATGCTACTCTCGTATTCCTTTACAAATTTAAGGTAAAATAAAATAAAAAATCTCTTATTTACATTATATAATATACTATTTATCATTTTAAATTGTATAGCAAAAAGTCAAAAACTGAAAAATAATTATTATTATTAATGTAATAATTATCACAGAACAATTATTACACCACTTTCATTATATATTTTATTATTAGATATGAATATCCAGTTATTAATATAATTAAATAATGCGTTTTTTTCTATACTTGAATAAATTTATTTTCCTATGATAGTTTATGAGTATTACAGATTGAGAAATTTAAGCTTAACATGAAAAAAAAGTAAATGTAAAACTTGTAACTAAATTTTGTTTTCGTTTTTGATTTAGTTTTTATATTTTTTTTGTTTTTGTTTTTAAATTTTTTTCATTTAATAACGTTTTTGAAAACGTTTTCCATCCCTGAAATTTAAAAAAAAAAAATTGATTTAGAAGGCAAATTTTCCAAAATATTCTCACTACTGTTAAATTTTTGTTTCACTGTTTAAATTACACTCAAAAGTTATAAATTATGATTATTAATGACTTGAGATAAATTGCATTTTTTTTTTTTCTTTAAAAATGTTTAAGAAATAAAACATTATAGTTAGCTATTTCTAACTTTCAACTTGGGTATTAACATAAGTGATTTATTATTTTTAATTCGTAAACATTTATCCACAATTAGACTATTTGATGGTGGGGGGAAGAAGAATAAACATAATATATATATATATTTACATACATTTTTGTGACATAAGGTGTTTTAAAATAGTTTTCTTCTACTCTCTTAAATAGTCTAAATCATATATTTTTCAAGTAAATTTTATTGTCATGGCTCATGCTGAGGGAAGTGAATTTATCTATTAACTTTTCAGAAATAAGCATTTGAAGGGATGAAAGATTTGATTTGTCATGAGCGTGCAAATCTTAAATGTGGCTCTGTTACACATACAGTGGGTATATATAGCATATTTTTATAGGTATATAAACACAAATGCTTATGTAGTGTTTACAAAATGACTTCATTATTAAATGTATACCTTGAGGCTTATATTCAAAATAATAAATAAATAAATTTATTAAATATTAATGAAACAAAATTAGATTTTCTGGTAAGAGCTCATTAGTTACATATTACTCTTTTGCCTTTGATTTTCAATATGCAGCTAACATTTAAAACTAGAAATTAAAATTTAAAAAAATAATGACTAAGAATATTGACTATTTGTGAATGAACATTGAGTAGATAATTTTACATTATAATATATTATGTATGTTTCAGAATAATTTATGTAAGTAAAAACAATTTTATAATCATAATAGGTATAATATAGATATATAAGAGTAAATAAAATGTAACACACAAAATTAAAACCCCTTATACAATTATTGGAAATTATGTTTTATGTTCACTGTGAACAATATCATGGTATAATATATATTTATATATATAGGTACATATTTTGTCCATTATTATGTAGTTAATACATAAGAAAGTGCAATTATTTTACATACATATGCATCTATTGTATTAATGGTTTTATTTTTCACTTGTATTCTTCTCCATCATCTAATGTTTGTGGTAAATGACAATTTTTTGTTTCTGGTAAAAGAAGTGTAACAAAACCACCCATTATTTGTAGGGTGCCCATAACAATTAGCGATAATTGAGAACCCATTCCCTGGTGAACAACAATAAAATTAATTCTATTATCAATAAAATCAAAAATTATAAGCATTTATTTAGTTTAAGAATAATAAAAAAAAATCAAGTTATTTAACTACCACATAATTCATAATAGGAAGTCCGACAGGTCCAATCATACCAGCTACTGAACTAACACTTATACCTAATCCTCTAACTACAGTTGGATATAATTCTGGAGCAAATAAAGAAAGAATTACATAAGATGATGAAATTCCCATTTTTCCAATACAAAACATTATCAATGTCCATTGATCATCTACAATACATTGTAAATAGATCACAAAAAATTATAAACAATTTTTAAAT
Source organism: Stegophylla sp. TES_Ste_2020 (assembly GCA_025469315.1). Classification (NCBI taxonomy): domain Eukaryota; kingdom Metazoa; phylum Arthropoda; class Insecta; order Hemiptera; family Aphididae; genus Stegophylla; species Stegophylla sp. TES_Ste_2020. The sequence continues at coordinate 9,451 of JAIPRM010003085.1, read as the reverse complement.
ATTTATAGGCATCTAATTTAAATGTTTATAAGCAAACCTAAAATAGGAAAAGAAGCAGCTAAACAAGCACATCCTCCAACTAACATACTAATGTGGAGTAAACTTTTTCTGCCGAATTTATTCATTGCAGGCCATAATATTATGTATGTTGGTAATTCAACAGCTCCAGCCAAAAAAAAGTTTAAATGTTCGTCAGTACTTAGAGCTGGTGCATAATAAGAAAGTCCAACATATACAGTCGTGTTAACAAACCTTAATGGAGCATACAATGGAACTAATTAAATTTTTAATTTTGAAATCTAGGTAAAATTAATAGTTTGAATAAAATGAATACCAAATAAAAGTTATTGCTATTGTTTTGAAACGTAAATTGGGAGTTAAAAACAAATGAAATACATTATATTTCTGTGTTGTCATACTTTTTTGATTGTTGAATTCTTCTTCATATCTTATCTAAATAATAAAATTATTAAAATCTTTTCAGGTTTGTTCTAAAAAATATTTTTTATTGTACTTTTAACTGATCCATGTAATAAGGTGAAATATGTTTGCCATTAACTTTTGCCATTTTCAATAAAATTATTTTAGCTTTTTCAAACTTTCCGCATGCCAAAAGCCATCTTGGAGATTCAGGAAAACTCCTATGAAGGAAGGTAAAAATATTTAGCTTAGATATATCATAAGTCATAATGGTTCAAATATATGATTACCAAAATATTACAAGGAAACTTTGAGATAGATATATACAATATAAATGAGATATTAATTCCAGATCAAAATGTATTTTTACTTACCACCAATAAAGGAAATAAACTGTAAATGGTAATGATGTAGCTAAAGCAAGTTGACGCCAATCGCGAAAAACATACAAAACTAATGATAAAATAACCATACCAACGGAATGTGCTATATTAGTTAGTAGAATACAAGTAGTACGATAAGCAGGACCAACAAATTCTATAGCTATATTAACATATTAAATGAAATACTTTACAGCAGGTACACAAAATTACATAATACATTTTATGAATTTTTTTACTTACGAAGTACATTGGGCGTCGTTAAAATTGCTGGTACTGTAAATCCTACTCCAATTCTAAAAATCAACCACATCCAAAAGTCTTGAGCAAAAGCAGTGGCTATACCAAATACACATTCGATAAATAAGTAGATGAAAAATGCTGGTCGTCTACCAAGTCTTTAATACAAATACATGATTCAAATTTTGAATTATTGTTATCATAGTAGGTACAGAAAAAAATATACACCTACCCATCTTGAAGAAATCCAAATATTAACATACCAAATAAACCACTAAGACCAAATATTGTTAAAGCTAAAGTAGGATAAAATTGTTTTGAACATACTAAATTCCACTGAAAATAATTATAAAATAAATGTATTAATCAAATATTTATTTAATATTATTTTTCAGGTACCCCATTACCTACACAAAATATAATCTTGTAACACTTAGATCCTAATAATTAATAGGTAAATACTAACATACTTGCAAATTATTAGTTATATAATAGGTATAATAAGATGGTACCTATACATTAATTATTATTTGAATGTACAAAAAACAATGGTATGTAATGTGCCAAAAGTTATGTTACTGCAAAAAATATTCTTAGTACTTAGAAATGATATTTTTGTCACTGAAAATTATTGGAGTCTTGGTATGTCAACATAGCTGTACGCAGACTTCAATTTTCGGTTGAGCCTGATACAAATTAGGGCCCCAAAACTTGGATAGTGCCCCTAATTTTTTTTGAAATATATCAACATGCATTATACAAGTAAAAAAACAACTGTATATATTTATTTGTCCACACATTTTTTAGATTCTAAATGAAGTGAAAAAGCTACTGTTTTTACAATGATGTTTATTTTTTTTTTTCTGTATACACTTTTTCTTATAGATCTACTTGTCCAAAAGTCTCAATCAGTAACTTTTTGAAACTGCATTTGCCTCTTGTTGGTAGTTGGTACTTTAAAGAGGTAATTTTTTTGAATTTCTCAAGTCTTCAATTTTTTTTTATTTAAAAAAAAAACTACCAAAAATTTGACAAAATAAGACTTGGAAACTATCATTTTTTGATCCAAACTTTATGAAAATTTAAGCATAGATAGACAATAATATGAAAAACATTTTGGCGCAAAAAAATTTTGAAAATGTGAAAAAAAAGTTTTTTTGCACATTTTTTTTTTCTTATTTAATTGTTTTTCTTTTATTAATTAGATAATAAAAAGGAAAGTAAAGTAAAGTATGGACAAGATAGCCAGACATATTTCACACCACAGATATTCATTGCTCTTTGGATCAGATACTCTTGGTGAATGTGTTGAAAATTATGTCTATTACATATTGTTCTTTATATTATTAACTTCTTTCGTTCAGAATCGTCTTATTGAAGAAATGATTTATTGTTTCTTTAAAATTATACACACCCTTCAAGAGTATTTGACCCGAGGAGCAAAGAATATCCATGGTGCGAAGTATGTCCCGATGTCCGGCTTTCTTGTCTATACTTTTTTGAAGTTAAAATTTTTTTCACTACCACTTGGACGATTTGACATGTTTCATTAAAATTATAAATTTTAAATTCAGCCTCACTTACAATATGATATAAATAATATGCAATCTAAAATCTTATTGAATAAATACATACTTCGTAGTTTATACTAATCAGCACATAGTAAATAATATTATTTTTGTTTTATTTAGTTATTGGGAAAAAGAGGTTCAGATGGCCAGTCTGTCTTTAAAAATGGCATATCATTAACGCATGGATTTTTTCACTGTACTTCCACAAGATCGAGGTTAGTAATCTTATACTTTAATAAAATATATTAAATACCTAGGTATATAGACAAGAATATATAGTACCCACTACCCATAATATTATATGTAATATAATATAATACCCATAATATTATATCTTATTTTAACTAAATATTTCTTTGTATATTTGATAGGTATGAGAATGGGTCGAAAAGTATTTTCACCCTCCTACCCACTACCCCACGTATTTTAGATTCTAAACGAAGAAAAGAAGCTTATGTTTTTACAATAATGTTTATTATTATTATTTTTTCTTTCCTGTAAACACTTTTTTGTATAGAAATACTTGTCCAAAAGTTTTCATCAGAAATTTCAAACATCCAAAATTACACTCAGATGGTACTTTAGAGAGGTCATTTTTCGAATTTCTCAATAATTTTTCCAAAAACAGGGAAAAACTGTCGAAAAATTGACAAAAAACAAAAAAATATGGAATTACCGGAATTTCTGTAAAATTTAAAATTGCTTTTTAACATAACTTCTAAAATAATGCAGCTAGGGACTTGAAATATTCACCAACTACTTAAAATAGTCAAAAGAACATTTCCTAAAAATTTCAAAAATATTTGATCAATTTTGAGTTAAGTACAACATTTTGAAAATTTCAGAAATTTCTCATTTTTTGTTAGTTTATATGTAATTTAATTTTTGATTTTTTATATTAAGATTTGAAAATTTAATATGATCTCACTGACATATAATGTCTAATTGACCTGAAAAAATCTCGAAAATCTTAAGTCAACTTTTTTCTCTATACCCATTTGAAGTTAGAATTTTGACGAAATTCTTTAGTTATACCAATGGCGGCTCGTGCTTGGGTGCAATAATTTTATAATACCTAATTAATATTTGCAATTATGCTTGCTTTAATAAATAGTAGTTTATAAAATTTATATTACTCTCAAAATAATTTAAATAATTCAGAATTGTACTAGAAAATGATAATATTTTAAGGAAAATGTAATCTTAATAATTCTTAGTCCGACAATTATACCTAATGCAAGAAAAATCTAAAAATTTAGCAACCAACGCTTGCAACTTTATGTAGTATCATCATTTCTTCGTGTATTCCGTGGCGCATACTAAAAAACCTAATTCAATGTATGTTTACTATAGAAGTGTAAATTGACTATGGTAATACGTATAAGTAGGGCTGGGATTTTAATGCCCTTAAAAATCGTTAAAAATGCTCTTAAAAAAATGAAAAATGACATAAAAAACTAAAAAAATTTATTTATAACAACTTAAAATTCAAAAAATTATATGACTGTTGTGAGGTATCATCGGGCGTCTTTATCGATTTTAATGTAATAACTAATAAACTTCTGGCATATCGCTAAGCTGGGAGGCAAGATAAGAATTTATATTAATATAATGTATAAGAATTGTGGATTAGATATTATTTCAACTATTGTTAGCGTATAAAATAAATCCCATATTATAATTTAATAATAAAATTTTGAATTTTAATTTTAGGCCAAAGATGATCTAAAAACCTATAAAATTCCCTAAAAAATCATAAAAATGAGCTTAAAATCAAATATTGTCAAAAAATGCAAAATCAAATTTATTATTCTAATTGAAAAAACACCTAAAACGTATTTATAACGAAACGAGTATCGCACAGAAAGCTTCGGAAAACAATGCAAAGTGCATCGAAATCCCAGCCCTACATATAAGTATATGGTGGCGGCGCCGACAGGATTGTGTGACAAAATTATCGTCACTCATCCTCTATTGCACACACATCGATTTCGGACGTACGGCTATCATGTGGCGTTGCTTGCACATAACACGATACTTTACCAGTGAATATAACTGATTACTATTCATTAACTATTTAACTTTATTAATGTCCAATGTTTTGTCCCATAGCATTGGTCTTGTATGTATTAACGAAATGAGAATTTCACTGTCGATATTTACTACCCAAAATTTGACAAAAAAAGACTTGGAAACGATCATTTTTTGATCCAAACTTTATGAAAATTTAGATTGACAATAATATGGGAAACATTTTGGCAAAAGAAAATTTTATTTTGAAAATTTAAAAAAAAAAATTTGGACATTATTCTAACACATTTTTTTTTTTTTTCATTTATTAAATAAAAGAAAGTAAAGTAAAGTATAGACTAGAAAGCCGGACATACTTCGCACTACAGATATTATTCGCTCTTTGAATCAGATATTCTTGGTGGGTGTGTTCAAAATGACTACTAATATAAATACTATTATTATATTGTTCTTTATATTATTAACTTCTTTCGTTCATAATCGTCTTATTGAAGAAATGATTTATAGTTTCTTTAAAATTCTACACACCCACAAAGAGTATCTGACCCAAAACGCGAAGAATATCCGTGGTACGAAGTATGTCCGACTTTACTGTCTATATTTTACTTTATTTTTTTTTTTGTCAAAACCACATAATATCTTACCTACTTATGTGAGAACATTAAAATAATGAAATTTATTTATTGCATATACTTTTCTTATCTTCTTTGATGCCTAGTAAATTAATTTTTTTTACTGACTTCACAAACGTGTAGGACATGTTTTGATTTTAAAATTAATTAATCATAAGATTGAGCTATCTTATTATTTTTACCCAAATTTGCTCCCGATGTAACACTTTCATAATTATTGTTATCTTAGAAAAAATGAATGAGCCTAGCCTATTTTGTAGTAACTAGTTAGATAGCTATTATGATCTGGATAAGGAAAAAAAGGGGAGATTACACAAATTTAATTTAACATAAAATTGATTTTTATAGTTAGCGGTAATAACAATGACTTCTTAGACCATTATTTCGACCAAATTAATAATTCACTTGATTCACTTGTACATACTACTCAAATTCGTACTACACAGTTTCAATTTCGGATAACACTCTTTGTGTCGGGGTTTACTAAAAAATTGGGGCTAATACATCATAGATAATTTGGTATCGTACAAATAAAAGTCGTAGTATGTGCAAGCATGCATCTAATAACGTACGCCACTGTAATCGCGGTTACGACACGATCGTAGTGGATGGAAGCAACACGGCGGTCGTGCTGTGATGAAATCGTGATGTATACAAGCTTCCATGAGTTCCATGCACTTCTTCGTTCGATTACAAAATTATGATCCTACGATATTTTGTCGTACGCCCGAAATTGATGTGTGTCAGCAGTGACAGTGCTACATATTTTGGGGCCCTGGGCAATTTTTTTGGGAGGGACTTGATAATCATATATATTATAAAACATATATATTGATGCTTAATTTGTTTTAAGAAGTTGACAGCTAATATGAAATACTTTTGATAAGTTAGGAAAAAAAGCTTTAGGTGCTCAAAAAAAAAAAACATTTATTCAATAATTAAAACTCATATATTAATTAAAAGTAAAGTAAAGTAAAGCAAAGCAAAGTAAGTACAGACAAGAAAGTAGGATATACTTCTCACCACGGATATTCTTTGCTCTTCGGGTCTAGTTTTGAAGGGTGTATATAATTTTAAAGAAACGATAAATCATTTCTTCAATAAAACTATTCTGAACGAAAGAAGTTAATAATATAAAGAACAATAATAGTTGTCATTTTTAACACGCTCACCAAGAGTATCTGCCCCGAAAAGCGAAGAATATTCTCGGTGCGAAGTATGTCAGACTTTCTTGTCTATAATTTGCTTTACTTTATTTTATTTAATAAGTGGAAAAAGTAAATAAAATTTATTGAGAAAAAATGTTCAAAATTATTTTTTCACATTTTCAAATTTTTCTTGCGCCAAAATGTTTCTCATTTTGTCTATCTATATTTAAATTTTCATAAAGTTTGGATCAAAAAATGATGATTTCCGAGTCGTTTTTTGTCAAATTTCGGGTAGTTTTTTCCAAAAAAAAAAAAAAATTGAAGATTTGAGAAATTCAAAAAATGACCTTTCTAAAGTACCAACTAGAGGCAAATCCAGTTTCAAAAAGTTACTGGTCGAAACTTTTAGACAAGTAGATCCAAACAAAAAAGTGTAAACAGAAAAAAAATAAACATCATTTTAAAAATACTAGCTTCATCACTTCGTTCAGAATCTAAAATTATTATATTATGCAAATTAAATAGATAATATCAACAAATATTAAATACATTGGTTTTTTTAGTTTTTAACAAAATTTATTTTCTTGTAACCTATTACTTATCAGTCTTCAAAGTTTTTGTATTTTTATTGTCTGTACTAAGAATTTATAACTATATCGTAACCGAGAACCTTCTAGTAAATAATAAGTATTAACTATGGAGTATATATAGACAATGGACGGACACAACAAAGGTATAGAACATTTTAGGTATCGAAAATGAAATATATGAATATTATTGACTGTTGTGTACAGGACCGTGTCTAGGGGGGTGCAAGAGGTGCATGTGCACTGGGCACCATGACCCATTAGGGCGCCAAAAGCTTTTTCTTAATCTGAGAAATATTACAGAAAGTTAACTATAACTTGAACCTTTTTCAAATAGATTGGTCAAGTATACATTAGGTTTTTGATTAGTTACGACGTGAATTCATTTTTATTTAAAAGAAGTTATACCTATGCGTGTGTGTGTGTTACGTATATCGGTTGAAGTATATC
>JAIPRM010003084.1:0-27426 GCA_025469315.1 Stegophylla sp. TES_Ste_2020 | reverse complement strand
TGAGAAATTCAAAAAATGACCTCTCTAAAGTACAATCTAGAGGCAAATCGGGTTTCAAAAAGTTATTGATCGAAACTTTTGGACAAGTATTTCTATACGAAAAGTTGTACACAGAAAAAAAAAAAAAGTAAAAACAAACATCATTGTAAAAACACTAGCTTCTTCACTTCATTCAGAATCTAAAAAAAATAAACATCATTGTGAAAACGTTAGCTTCTTCACTTTTTTCAGAATCTAAAAATGGCTTAGACTTTATTTTACGGTCATACAGACACACTATTCGTGAATTTGTGAGAAAATGTTTAAATATTTTATTAAAATTTATAATATACATTTTATCTCTCATAAACTATTATCAATTGCAATTTTATTTTTAAATTAACTTATTGCGATGAGTTTTTTTGAGCTAATGTATTTCGTCCGTGGTCACAATTATATCGCGATGAATATAAATAGATAGGTATTTAATGTTTAATCGATTTTCATCAGTTGTGTTTCTCAAGTAGGTATGTTTTCAAACGCCTTAAGTAGGAAAATATCTTTCACTATTTTCTGTTGTCACTGGCAATCAATATTAGTAAAATCCGATACGCTGCAGGAAATGTTTTTTTTTTTTTTTTATATCAGTCAATGAATGCTTTTGTAATATTTTTTAGGAGTTTTGTATTTTTTTCCCCGTTGACGCTATTTTGGAAATTCACCCATCGCAGATTCTTCAATGTCCGAAGAATATGTATTTAAAAGTTCTTTGATTTGAGTTATTATTTTTTTTTTTTTTTTATGTGAATTTATTAAGCAATTAAAATTTTTAAACAATGCCTAATAATTTATTTGTTCACACATATTGTCTAAAAAATGTATTTTATTTTAATTTTTTATATATCACAGTTAAGGGGGTGTTACTACACCTTTAACATCCCCCAAAACTTGCTCCACGCCTGATGATAGCCTTTTATGATTGTAAATTAGTTACTTTGTGGGTATCTTCGAGCGCATTATTGTTTTTCATAAATATTTTCAATGCAAGATAAAGGACTACATAATTTTAATTCTGGATATTTGGAAAGGACTATTTATCCTGCTGAAATAGTATAGTACTATAAGGTGAAGAAAATTTTCTTGTTTTTGGACAAACTTGCTCCAATTGCATAAAGTATTAAATTTACAGCCAAAGCGCGAAGGTTTTAATATTATATCTTTTTATTATTTCAAAAAAAAAATATTAAAGATCAGAAAAACGTATTCAATTGGTAGTAAATATTATTTGAAGCATCGACGAATCCATTTTTTTTTTTTTTTATTATTAGTGAATCTAGACAATCTCTGGCCATTACTATTATTTTTACTTTTCCATTTTCATAAATCAATACTTAGTTCCTACCCGTAGTAATTTTATCACCTTATAATTTGGCAAAGTTAAAAATTCAGTAAATTAAGAAAAGTTTGTACACCAAGTCCTAATATAATTAAAAGTATCAATTACGTAAATTGTTTTACTGTTAAGCGAAGTACTTCTACTTTACAGTCACCGCACGTTTGTTTTCAACGTAAACATTAGGTATCCGGTGCATGAATTAATTTACAAATTCGTTATTACAAATAAATATTTTTAAATAATTTTTGTAAAACGGTCAGTTTATAAGCAATCATAATATTATCAGCTCTATCGGCGTATTATTTAAATGAATGTTTACTAAATGACTATTTCATGGTAACTATTGATATCGTGTAAATTTGTATTGTGTTAATACAATAAAAAAAATCGACTCAAACTGTGTACTTATATTATGTGCACAGGTTTATGCAGAATTTTAGTCCCGGGGGAGGGGGGTAAACATTATAATTGAGGACTCAAATCGTTTAAAGATATATTATTATTGTTTTATTCGCATGTGTTAGGTATAATATGTATCATTCTTATCTTACAAAAATTGCATTGATTAAATAAAAGTATTACATGATTTCAATAATATACAATTAAAGAAATAAAACTTTATTTTCATAATCATTGAAATCATAAAAATTTTCTTGACTGTCAACAATAGACTCTATTCGGATAATCTCCACGCACAAATTCATTTACCATCTGTACCATTCGTTGATAAAAGTAGATTAAACGTTATTAGTATAATAATCTGAGTTTTTTAAGTTTTCTAGTAGATTAGTAATTATAACTACATTAAATAAACGATAATATATGGTTTTAATCTTCCGAAACCAAAAATTTAAATTTTGTTTTCATGAATTCTGATTGAATTTGACAATAGTTTCCAAGATAGAGACTGACTTTACAATAGTTGATAATAACCTCAAAAGATAGATCTCAGATTTAAGATTCTATGTGTCAGTCAGTGCCAATCAACAGTGTTTTTTGACTCGAGTTTTTTTTTCAAACCTGAATTTTTCTGATTATAGCTACTTACAATAAATATTAGTCACAGATATAGTTTTTACTTAATTCTAAACGATACTGCATCAAAACATTTTCATTTTACTATCGAAATTAAAAAAACATTAACTTAATCGAAAACATCCACAAATTTCACATCAATGTGATTTCTTTGGATAGAAATTAGTAATTTTAAAATTATTCAAAAATATTTCGGATGAGTATAATAAAATGTCGAATGTCATAAAAAAAAAAATAAAAATAAAAAAAATAAAAAAATAAAAATAAACTTAATTTTAATATTAAAGTAAAAATAAATGCGGTCACACAGTGGAGTCACGGCATAGTACGTCTCGTCGTAATGACATTTCAATTGATAATAATTGATTATTGATCGGAGATGAATGCTATTGACTTTACATGATAATACGTACACATACACACATCCGGAACAGCCGCATTGTTTCGATAATGTTCGGTGTCGGCTGACTGCCGTCGGCACACGCAGTGGTGGTTATTCCGGCCGTCCAACGCTCCTTAATCGTTCCATTCCGTGTAAATCCCCTCGGGGTTGCTGCTGCTAGAAGACTCGCCACTTCTGCTCGTACTCAATTTCAATATTATGCGCGTGCCCCGGATGAATGGAACGACATTTTCGGAAAACCGCACCGATTTATGGCTCGAATCGCTCGTTTTCACCGAACGCGTATTTGGGATTCATGGGTTTCCAAAGTTTCGCGTGTAACTAAAACTCGTCAATTTACGGTTGTTCGATTGAAAAATATTTTCTCCAAAAGAGACTTTGGTTAATAATTATTGCCAATGTTTTTTTTTTTTTTTAATTATGAACATAACTCGTTTGTAAATCAATCGAAATAAATATGCTGATAAGTAACAGAAGTTTTTCTTCTTTCAATCTATGTATAATTTATACATGAATAGATATTTGATTTCTCGTGGCATAAGTAGAAAACGGTTGGACCGATTTGACTATCTTTTTTTTTTTTTTTTTTTGCAAACGTAAAGAATATAATATAGATGTGCCATACCGTATACTGTTAGGTATAGTGAATCGAAGCAATCAAATGGAATACGCTAAGAGTGACCATTTTGAGAAAAATAAAATTATTTTTCTTATTTGGTTGGTACCACTTTAAATTTTCATATTAGCATATTATGTAAGACATACAAAAAACAATAACATTAATTTTAAAGTATGATAACAGTTCCTTATCAGTGATCCGATTGAGCAAGGGAAACAATATATAAAGATGCGGTAATTTTCAATTTTCTTTTCAATAGGTCACTCTAAGCGTATTCCATTTCAATGCTTCATTTTGAATTGCATAATGTTGAAACAGCATAAAATGCGTTTTCACGTTTACACGATTTCTAGAATTTTGTAACTATGGTAAAATAATAGTTTAAAAGCAATGTCTATCAAAAAAAAAAAAAAAAAAAAATTGAAGTGCATTAATTGTTTGTACGAGGTAATCTTCAAAACGGCTAAGCCGATTTCGACGGGATTTAGACAGGCCGGTAGAGTACTTTGGTACTCAACACAATGCTCTGAACGCAACATCAATTTATCCTCAACTCAAAGTAAAAACTTTGTTGATCTGTTTGTATGGGCTAATCTCCGATTTTGACGGACAGATGGAAAACTCATAGCAGCAGTGGCGTAGTCAGAGTGATAGGAAGTTGATCCCCCCCCCTCATTGATTTTTTCTATTTATTAATATTATACTATTTTACTTACATAATGGAACTTTGAAACGGCCCAACACTAGGTGAATAGTTACAAGTGTAATTTAAATAACAAAACGTGTAACGATTAAAACTGTAGACTAAAATCTTATTATGTGATTAAAACTTTAATATCTGACTACTAGATGGATAGAGTAACGTGATTCAATATTATTATTATTATTTATTTTTTTTTTTTTGTGTTGTTTGATGCCATAAGTAAATTTATTCAGACATAGAGTACAAAATTGGATTCAGGTTAAATATATTCAAACCACATAAGACGTATCAAATTTAACTACAATCTCGAGATTAAATGCAGAAAAAGAATTATTAATGGTAAATTTTAATTCGATTCCTTAAATATTTAAATGTCTATTCCTTTTACAGCTAAGAAGTAAATTTTCCAGTGGATGATTATACAAACAGGAAGACCATGTTTTTTTTTTATGGGCAAAACAATGTTTGCTGGGTCAGCTAGTAAATATAATTTTAAATGTGATATGTATAAATAGGTAAAACTAGAAATTTTTTATTAGGTTAGGCCAAAATAAATCTAAATTGTCTCACATCCAAAGCCGTGTAGTTTAAAGTACAAAAGTGCATGTCTTATGATGCTCGAGTATTTTTATCGCCTCGGGTTTAAACATAATAAATTACAGTTCACTATCAATTAGAATAATTTGTTACATACATATAATATTACTAATTAACCCTTTTCGCATAGTTTGCATTAATTATTGGCCATTAAATCCAAAAATACAACAAACTATTTAAAATCAGATAGGTAAGTATTTTTGTGTTGATAATAATGTGTTCCCCGGTTCCAATGCTATAAAGCAGCTATTACCGACTCCGATAATGAAAATATATTGTGATATAATGAAAGAAATCATCCTTGTAATGTTTGAATTCTAAAAAAATAACACAGTTCCGAAACCAAAAAAAAATAATTGTCGTATATGCCGCGATTATACGTCGTGACTAAACCCCAAGTATAATAATAATAATGTCAAATAAAAACTCCATAATATTAAACTTTTTATTTTATTCCCGTAAAAGAGTAGAAATACTGATAAGAGATCTTAAAATATAATAAACACTGTAAACGTTTTTTATTTTTTTTTTTTTAATGTATAAAACTTTGTATTTTAAAAAGTAAAACAAATTTAGAAATTAGGATTAAATCTGAATAAAAAATTAATATATAAAATACTGAATAAAAAGAAGAAATAACCTCACTTTCGAAAATGGGGCCTAGACTAGTGGGTATCGAGACTCTATTTTATTTTGTAAATATAATAATAATATAGTGTGTGTATCACCCACTATATTATAGATACATTTTTATTTCTAGATTTTATTCAAAATTAATTCGTTATTTATCGAGTTGACATTAAGTCAAAAGTTAATTTAATAAAATATCAAAGGCAATACGTTAAGTTAAAAGCTTTAAATTAATTAGCTTTTAACTTTTCGACTCTTTTATGCCCAGTCTTGCCCGTGGGCTATGTTAATATTATACTGTCCAAGACCGACGTGCTGTGTACCTATTTGATTTGGTAATATTTTTCTCGGATTCTTTTGATGGAGTTTTTTTTTTTTTTTTTTTTTAGTCGCTTTGGCGTTCAAACATTCGAATAAAACTACGGCGGCGGGACACTGATTACGGGCGAAGCGCATTTCTGTTGCTTCGTTTCATACTGTGTACCTGTACAATTATTGTTAAACATTAAAACAACGATATTGACAAACAGTTAATAACGTTGTTATTCTGATAAGACCGTTTTGCTATAGTATTTTATTCCTACGAGTTTTGAAACCTAAATAATAATTAATTATCGGTAACAAGAAAACTATATAATCTTTCCGATAATCTTAGTATAATAATGTTTATTTTCCTCTTCGCTAACCGCCAAACATTTTCAACAAAACATTATTATTATTATTATTATTATTTACACGACGGAGTTAATCGATAGTATTGTATGGCGTTTAGAAAAAAATAAATAAATATTTTTATCACTCATTTGCATAAATCTTTATGTGTCAACTAATTGATGCGAATAGGATTTTGATATAATTATATATATATATATATATATTAAAATCGTTGACGCTTATCTTCAATATAGTTATGACTAGGGCCCGGAACTTGATGCATTTGCGTTATTTTTTTCTTGTGCTCTAATATGTTGCTCGTCTCTACAGAAATTTTACTCGTGAAACACTGAATCTAATGGTACAATTTTTGCATTTTTTTGGGGAATTTTTCGATTCACAATCATTTTATTATTATTTTTGGTGCATTTTATTTCATTTTTCTATTTTTTGTACATTTATTTGCACATGTATTTAACTGAAATAAAATGTAAATATTTTTTCTCAAATATATAATTATTAGGTACAGATTTATTTTTTCTTTTATATGGTTTTCTTTTTTCGAGTGTATAAAATATAAATTATTAATGTTTAAACAATGTCATTTTTACAATATAGTAGTACAAGAATTTCGACAAAAGAAGAAATTTTTATTAATATATATATAATATATATATATATATTTTTATTTTTTTTTTTTGAGTGTAAAATATACAATATATTTTTAATGTCACTTTTTATGTCATTTTATGAATTTTTTTTAGTGCATTTTTTACATATTTTTAGGTCATCAAGTTCCGGGCCCTAGTTATAACGAGTTATAACGTTTAATTGCAATCTAAAGCTTTTAATGAACAATATTTACAATACAAATCGAACAATAATATTGTGTTTTAACGTTTTTTTTTTTTTTTTTTTTTAGAAAAATAATAACACGAAATACTGATGTGTAATCTTTAAGATTTGAAAAATTTAATATTTGTATGAACAATATTATTGAACGGCATTTAATGGATTTTGCTCCATTCTCATGTTTCAATGATAAATCTAACTCATTAATGGATATTAATTATATTTCAGATCATACTAAGATTACTAAGATTATCATTTTGAGTTTGAAATGTATGATGAAAACTAAGAACCAATTACGTTTCGACGTTATTCATTATTTTAATTAAAATAATTATACGAAATACACTTAACTGCGTTAAAGAGTAAACTTTGTACCAATATAAAGAGTTGTTACGAAAATTATTTAATAATTGCCTTTTAGTTTCGTTGGCAGTCATTAGAGATAATTATATTTTTACAAACATTTCTCTTGGAAATGAATTATTAATAAATCACTACTATTTTGACGAGAGTTCGGTTATATTTTATTTGGTTCGCTACGAACAGGAAACAACAGAACAACAAAGTGCGTTTCGTCATGTCCATAAAACGATATTTCCGGAAACAGTTTTAGATGGATGAGCACCAACCCCATAATACTAAACATACCCAAAACCGATACATATTTCTGTCACGAAATCTTTGTCAAATTTCTATTTTGAAATCGGTTGGCTGTCTAACTTTTTGAAACTATCATTATTACTTAGGGCATTTGCAAGTCTTTTTATGAATAGTTCAGTTAAAAAAAAAAAAAAAAAAATATGTAGTCAAAATGTCAGTTCTGCCATTTGTAAAATATCTATCGACATTATTCACGTATTTTAAAACATAATACACGGCTTTAAGTGATAGGTTTAATATCACAAGCTTATTTATTACAAAAGCATAACGTTTGTAAACGGATAAAACGAAAATTTGGCAGTGAGTGTGTGTGTGTTGCTTTGAAAAAGTAAACAAAACCCGATGAACCGTAAAAACCAATAAATAAATTATAGATAGGACATCGAGTACCGAAGAATTCAATGTTAATAATAGAGTATTTGATTTTATATATATATTAATTGTTTACCTTTATTCCTCGCCATTGACTTTTGACTTTTGAGTATGTAAAGGTGTGCTGAAAAGAGCATTTGAGTTCCGAATTAAACGAAATGGTTTGGCATCGAAATTACTTTCTGGTGTTTAATTGAAAAGTTTGAGTACATAAAATCGGGTCAAACTTCCCCCCCCCAAAAAAAAAAAACCATCATTATAATTATCTCCATGAAAATAATGCGTTGGGTGTATCCGAGTCTAATTTTAATATTAAATTTGTATTTAACCAATTTTTCAATTATAATTATAATGTTAAATTGAAAAAAAATTGTTGTAGGTGTTCAATTACAATCGATATTTAATAAACAAGGGAACTACTTTATTTTTTTCATTTATTTTAAATCAATCATTTATTCATTAGCATTTTTTTTCTAATAGATGTTTAAATTATTTACATGACAATTTAAATAAATATATAAACTTAAAAAAAAAAAAATTATGTCATTGAAACACATTAATGTAAGACTCGATGTAAGATGAACAATGATTAGATTATAGATTTAAACATAGACTCTTGTTTAATTAATCATCTGTAAATTCATTATCTAATTAACATTAATTAATATGATTTTTTATTGTTATCACATGTAATAGGCGCAACTTTTCTCCTTAAAAGCTAATTTCAAACGTTATATTTTTTTGTACGTAATGTTTTACCCTCATAAATACAATTTTCAACAATATAATCTGTGAATATTTCAACTTCTTTCATTCAGAACCATACAATTATGGAAAAGAGGAATAAAACTGTCAATTAGAGTTCAACTAATTCCTACTATATTGCTGGTGTTTAGTAAAATTTTGTAATGTTTATGATCTGATAAAAATAAAAAAGACTTTACTTAAAATTATAATTTTTTTTTTTTTTTTCATTTGACTAAAATTGTATAATGCGTTTGATATCCATGCGATGGAATTTGTATACTTAATACCAAATCGTGTCATGTCACAAGACGTGTATATAATACTGATACCCACTCGAAACTCGTTCTGTAAGTTCTCATTTATACATTTTAAAAACTTCTAATTTTATTAAAAGTTCACATCCAAACATAATTTACTTTGGATCTATACATCCGAAAATACTCTGCCTAAGTAAGCAAACAGCCAGTGGAAATTAGGGCGAAGAAAACGATTCAATTTCATTGGCCCTACTTAGTTTAAGATAATATAAGCAATTTAATAGATTTCTCATTTACTGAGTCTTTTTTTTTTTTTTTTTTTTTTTCTGATTATCGAATTTTCGGAAAGTTACGGGATTATCTATGGTACACCGCAAGCAGTTATTGATTTAAAATCAAATTTAGGAAAAGGGAAATATCATCATTCAATTCTTCCGTGCATATTTCAACTTATTAGAATTCTGTATTTGAAAGAAAATCGTAATAAATATGGTTTTAGATTCTGAGTGGAGCTTATGATTTTTACAATGATGTTTATTTTTATATATTTCCCTCCTGTGAACACTTTTTCGCATAGAAACACTTGTTCAGAAGTTACTTTTTGTAGTTAAATTTTGGCTTTAAAGAGACCATTTTACGAAATTTGCATTTTTTTCAAAGGAATGACATAGATTAAAATATATTTTCTCCATCGTTTTATTTCGTTCTGATTATTTATTTGATCGCTAAAGACATTAATTTGATAGCAATCAATTAATTTGATGAATATGATAATTAACATAATAATCGATAAATACTTTTCTTGGTGAATGTGTTGGGTAGAACACGATTGAGCGTAAAACACCTTTTTTACAACACGATTGAGCATAATTTGCAGCTTAACAAAGGGGAAACCATTAACAATAGTAAAATACAAAAGAAATCACAGCAACGTTGCCATATATTTATTTTGGCAGATTTCGATTGAGTATAAGCCACTTTTAAAAAATAAAAAATAAATGAGTTTAATACATAATATAAGAATAAATTTCGTCAAAAATAAATTTTCTTATAAATATAAAGTTAGATGTTAACACCTTGGTGACTATTTCCAATTTAATTTAAATAAATCAATACATTTTCTGTATTTTTATTCTCTAAATATTGATTAAAAGCGCCTTTATGTTTATATATTAAATAAATACCTATAATAAAAGATAAGTATAAAAAATATAAGTGTACAAATACATAAGGAAATAACTTGTAGTTGTTATACCTACGTAAAAATGCTATGTACTAAATTTCGGTTTGAATGTGGCAACGCTGTTTAAAATATTCTATGCTCAATCGTGTAGCTAAAAAGGTGTATGCTCAATCGTGTTTTACCGAATGTGTTGAAAATTATGATCATAATTGTTTTTTAAATTAATAAATGCTTTCGTTCGAAATATTGTATTATCGAAAAAATCATTTATCTTTTTTTTTTAATTTCTAAACACATACACCAAGAGTATCTGACCCGAGGAGCAATAAATACCTATGTGGCGAAAAGTATGTCCCGTTTGCTTTTGGAGCGAAAGTAGCGCGAGTGTGTGTATTGATTATTATGTAAAACCTTAAAGGAATTTTGAAAAAAAAAAAAGTATATCCTAAGTGCGTGTTTTTTTTTTATATACATTTCCAATACCGTAATGACTCAAAACACAAAAGTTCGCTTTCAAAAATAATAACCACGTCTGTTCTAGGTTAATACATTTAACCCAAAAGAATGACTTATTAGTATGGATGATTAAATATATCTGTAAAATTAAAAAGCCGGACATACTTCGCACTATGGGTGTTCTTCGCACGACCGGTGGGATTCTCTTGACGGGTGTATTGAATTTTAAAGAAACGATAAATCATTTCTTCAATAAAACGATTCTGAACGAAGGATGTTAATAATATAAAAAAAAAAAAAAACGTGAAAAAAAAATATTGGAAAAATGTCCAAAATTTTATTTTCACATTTTCAATATCGTTCTTATATTATTTTCTATCCATGTTTAAATTTTCATATAGTTCGGATCAAAAAATGATGGTTTTCGAGACGTTTTTGTCAAATTTTGGGTAGTTTTTTCAGAAAAAATATTGAAGAATTGAGAAATTGAAAAAATGACCTGTCTAAAGTACCATCTAGAGGCAAATCCGGTTTCAAAAAGTTACTGATCGAAACTTTTGGACAAGTATTTCCATACGGAAAGTTGTACTCAGAAATAAAAGAATAAACTTCATTGTAAATACACTAGCTTCTTCACTTCGTTCAGAATCTAAAATATTATCGTGGAATCGTTGAGATTCTGCGTAGATTTGTATCATTATTATTTGCATATTTTATACGTTTCTGATATCGAACTTTTCGATTTTCACTTGCTCCATGTAATTACGTCGTAAGGAGAAATATTGAAAATGTTAACACGGTCATTATTAATGATTATTATTATTATTATTATAATTTTCTTATTTTAGATTCTGAATGAAGTGAAGAAGCAATAAGTGTTTTTACAATAATGTTTATTTTTTTTTCTGTGTACAACTTTTCGTATAGAAATACTTGTCCAAAACCGGATTTGCCTCTAGATTTTACTTTAAAGAGGTCATTTTTTGAATTTCTCAATTCTTCAATTTTTTTTTTTTTTGAAAGAACTACCCAAAATTTGACAAAAACGATTCGGAAACCATCATTTTTTGATCCGAATTTTATGAAAATTTAAACTCAGATAGAAAATCCTATAAAAAAGATTTTAGCGCAAGAAAATTTTGAAAATGTGAAAAAAAATTTCGGACATTTTTTTTTTTAATATTATTAACTTCCTTCGTTCAGAATCGTTTTACTGAAGAAATGATTTATCGTTTCTTTAAAATTTAATACGCCCGTCAAGAGAATACCACCCTTCGTGCGAAGTATGTCCGGCTTTTCTATATTGAAACGTTTAAAATGTAATTTTTTACCGCGAAATATCAATCGGCTTCCGCAATATCATTATTAGTGGCGCGGGACTTCGACAAAGAGCTGCGCCTCGGAACGGGAAATAATAATAATAATAATAATAATTACTGCAAGAGTTTATTATAATAATGAACGCGCGTTATTCCTTGGAAGTTGTGCAGAAAGTAAACGCGTACAATAATAATAATAATAATATATTTCTAGTGTTTTCACTTTTCCAGGCCGTTCCCGTATACCAGCTCGCCGCGCGGAAGCAATAACGGACACATTTCTCGTCAACGTATGCAATAATAATAATAATAATAATAATAATAATAATAACGCGTAAACACGCGTCACGTCATCGCCGACTATACATTTTGTGAACGTAATTTTAATTCCAACGCCGCCGCCGGCGTACATCCACACCCAGTGCCGGGGTTCTAGGGGGAGGGGGTGGGGTGGAGACAAGTGGGTATCATTGTCCCGGGAGCCGTCGGTACTAGGGCGCACTTAAATTTATGAAAAAATCAAAAAAGCTTAGTTTGGGCCAGTGGCGTTCTCATAATATTTCAACGGATGGGGATGAAAAATTTTTTTGGAAAATAAGAGTAACACAGTGGTTTCACTTCACAACTCTAATAATATAATATTGAATATTAATACAATAATATCAAATATCATCAAGTCATATTTTAATTATTTTTAATTAATTAATTAATTTAATTAATTTTATTTAATTAATGACGTTAATGACAAATCCAAATTAAACTATTGATTTTTCTGAATCCTTATCAGTTGAATCAAGTACATCTTTAAGATCAAGAGACATGATAAATATCCAAAATTCTCAAATGTTGTACTTAACTCAAAATTGATTAAATATTTTTGAAATTTTGAAGAAAAATTTTTGTAACCATTTTTATGGTTGTTGAAGGTTTTAAGTTTCTTGCCACATTATTTTTGAAGTTATGTTAAAAAGCAATTTTCAATTTTACGAAAATTTCGGTAATTGCATATTTTGCCGTTTTTTCGACAAATTTTCGACGATTTTGGAAAAATTATTGAGAAATTTTAAAAATCACCTTTATAAAGTACTACTTGAATATGATTTCAGATCTATTTACTGACCCAAATTTTTGGACAAGCATTTCTACACAAAAAAGTGTTTACAAATAGAGAAAAAGAAAAGAAAAAATAAACATCATTGTAAAATTAAAAGCTTTTTCGCTTTGTTCAGAATCTAAAAATTCATCTTGGGAGGGGATCTATCCCCCCCCACCCGTGAGAACACCCATGAGTTTGGATATATTAAAAATGTACAATTGTTTCAATTTTTTTTTTTTTTTTCATTTAAAATGTTTAAACTTAAAAATTTATATAATATTATATATTATTTAGGAATTTATATACCTAACTATTTTTGTCTGACGTAGATAATATCTTAGAGTTCATAAAAATTATTAATATTATAGAAAACAAATTTCGTGTTAAATCACCCCCTCTTCTCCCCAAAGACGGGCCCTCCAGCTTCACATATGGAGTGCACACTTTAGGGCACTACATTTTTACTTGCCCCAGGCGTCAAATGTCCTAGATCCGGCACTGTTCACACCAGGACAACGCTTTAAGGGATGCTGCGAACAGATATTTGAACTCATCAACGTCCGTGTCTTCGTGACAGCAACTTTACCACTTCCCCCCCCCCCCGTTCATACGTTTTCCCACAGTTGGGTGTCCATATTTAAAAAAATGAAATACAGGACAAAAATATTTTTCATAATATTTTTAAATAAACAAGTGTTTATTACACATAATATTATAGATTAAATTTAAACACATAAAAACATTATTTTGGAAAACATAAAATAATACATAATAAAACTAAATCGATACTTTTTAAAATTTCTTCAAATCCTTTATTCTTGCATATTGTATACTTTACTTTTTGATCTAATGGTATCCAAATGATTTCTAGATTCTTGCATTATTTTATTCAATAATTTCATTTCAAAAATTTTAAATAAAAAATAAGTCAAAAAACGGGATTAATATGGGGCAGACTTGAAATTACGGGACAAAAAGCGTCCTGAGATAAGTTTGTCAGGACAACAGGACAAAGAGCCGAAATAAAGGACAATCCTGTTTAAAACAGGACGTATGGTCACCCTATCCTAAAGTCTATTCATTGTTCATTTTTTTACCTCTTTTTTTTTTTTATTTGAACTTTTACAATTTTCAAAATCAAATTTCAACTGGTTATCTCGTCTGCAATATCGAAGCAAATTATTTTAAAAAAAAATCGTTCCCGCGCATAACAAGACATTCATGAAGGATTCAATTCTCTGTTTTTTTTTCGTCATATATATATATATATATACATGTGAATTTATATTATTAATCATTCCGTTTGCTATTTTAATATTCAAAACTTCTGAATTCGTTCACGCTTTCGTGGTGTACTTACTTTTTTTTTTTTTTTTTTTTGTTCATAAACATGTCTGTGTACCTAGTTAATAATATTGTAAAAGTACGCTTTGTTTATTTGAATACCGCGCGCAAAGTTATTTAAACGCTCAAACATCTCCACAGTACAACATTTATATAATTACGTTTCATAAGCTACTTATTTGTTTGTTCAACAAGTTAACCTTAATCAAATACTACCATAATCACAAACACAAATATTTACGTTTTTTCATTTGAATAAAATTAATTAACCATAGGTTATCAAAAATGAAAGAATGCTTTCATAAAATTTGTGTAGGAGTTGTATAATTTGCAATTTTTTTTTTTGTTTTTTGTTTTAAATTTAAGCGTTCATTTAGATATTATTTCGGTGTAGAAATTCCAGGAAGAATATGAACTTGTAAAAACAAATTATAACTACAAGTAGTGTTTATAAAAAATAAAAAAGCGTATCTAAACTACTTACAATTAAGTACTGGGAAAATGCATAGCAGCTAAAATAATTAAACTCTCATTTTTGCACTTATTTTCAATGTCAAAACTGTTCACAGAACGTCATGATCTAAAGGCTAAAGTATAAGATATAAAGTATACTTATATCAGTCAATCCGTTTGAATTTTATTACAGTCGCAGTGTCCCCTAATTATTCTCTGTAATGTTTTGGTTAACTTCTTTCTCTCAAAATAATGCAATTTCGTATTATTAGTGTAATTAAATAACACAAAATTATTATTATTATATTATGTAGTATCCATGTGGTCGTGGATTATTTCACTAGTTCGTTAGTATTTAATAATTAATTAAAACACCAAAGTGTAATTACTAATTATATATATTTTTTTTTTTTTTTTTTGGAAGCTCACGGTACAAAAAGATAAGTTATTAACCCGTTTTCTTTGTATTTGCAAAATCAAATTTAATTTTTATTACAGGGTGGATAAAATGAATTTTTTCATTTACGTAATTACATTATGACTGCTTAACACAACGTTTAATTGATACGGATATCAAAATTATAATCTCCTCCGAACTATCAGCTCCAGCATTTTCAAAGTCAATAGACACATTGTTGCTAGCGATTTTCGTTCGACAAGCGCTCTCAATATATTATATTTTCTCGATCGACAAATATTTGAAGAACGTTTGGTTACGTAAGTACTCGGAATCCTTCCTCCAGGACCGAATTCGGTCATGTCACACCTTGTTCGTTGTCACTCGTCTGCCCACGTATGATTTCCTCAGTGTTTATTCTCCCTTAACTCGTGGCCTTACCTACCCCTTTTTTCCCGTGATTCTTTTTCACTTATAAGAAATAAAACTATAAACGAGAGAGAGAGAGTATTTTTTTTTTATGAAATAATAATCGTTCTAAAAAAAGACTGAAGTGGACAACTAAAATGTACAATTATTTAGCCGACTGTGTGCGTTCCAGGGAATATCAAAATATTAGTTTTTATAAAATAATATTATGTGGAAATCCACGAAATTCCGCAAAAATATTTCATCAACTTTTCGACAGCATGTTTGACACATGACATAATATAATACATAATATTATGTCAATCAATCGACGTCGAATCAGTGTATAATACCAGTTTCCAATTTTAGTTTTTAATCGGAACGACGCATCAAGTGGTTTAACATAAATTTGTTTTCTTTTCATTACATTTCGTCTCCCTACATCACAGTTTCTAATCTCAAAACGTACTCACATCGGTATTTTAAGGGTACGTTATTTGATAAAAATGAAAAAATGTATTGTGGTAATAAATTTAAAATGAGTTTTTTTTCAAAATTTTCATTAGTTTTTTTAAAAATTAGAAATAACGTTAAAAAGACTTTCATGATATCGTTTTGGACCTAAATCCAATAATAATATTATTTGAAAGTGGAATATTTTTCGCTCTTTACTAATAATATTGCAATGCAAACAGGATACAATTTTCAAAAAAAATGTATCTCTTTTAGTGAGAGTATAAATTCTTTATCAGCGTATTTTCTCTATTATGAATTGAAAATTGAATTTTATATCTGAATTTATTACATTTTTAAATTTTGTAAAAAAAATACTTCAAAAATCGTTAGTCACTCATATGTTTTAAACAAGTTTAGACACCTTTTAAATTTTACCTATTAATGATTACTAGGGCATACTTCCAATTTTAGACGCCATTAGTATAAAATGTTTGTTAAAAAAAAGTACAAAACGACAAATTTTAAATGGCTTAATAATATGATGATAATAGATTGAAGGAATGACATTGAATCATAAGCGCCGCCAATATTTTGATTAATTTTATTAAAACTATTTTAATCACTTAAATATTATAATCTAAACACAAGAAAAATTACACGGCCTTTGATAGAACATTAAAATAAGAAAAAAAAAACATCTCTTATCGAAAACTTCAATAATACATAAAAAAAAAAAAGTTACAACCATTTGAGTATAAAAACAGTAAAAGAAATAAAAACGTTTTTGCCTTTCCTGAAAATTGTGAAAATGTCTCTTAGGACCTTTTGCCTTGTAAGCGTCGTTATAGCGTCTTCGAGAAATTAACATATTTCTGATTAAAAAACTAAATTATCGAAATTCGTTCATGCGAAATAATCGTTATTTTTCAAGAAAACGTAAAAAATAGATTTTAAATTATAAAACACTAATTAACTACTTTGACAGATTCGAGATATTATATTTTATTGCAATTTCTTATTTTTTTTTTTTTCGAGGAATTTTCTTGTTGAAAAATAATTATTTATAATAATAACATATAATAATATGTGTGATGAATGAGAGATTTTTTTGCGTAGTTACATTAATACTTAATAATAATAATAATAATTCATTTAGTGAAATTAGGGCTGGGCGATTATTAGATTTGGTAAAATCAATTATTGTTATACAGACTATCAGGGCCGGATTTAGGGTTTTGGGGGCCCCAGGGCACTCTATTAACAACAGTATAAGAATTTTTTATTTAATATTCGCTTACTTGACAAACTTTCTATTTCTAACACACTTAAAATTTGAATTTTTCGTTTTACACTATTATAGATGAAAAGATACAGATAGATACAAAAAAACGAAAAAAATGAATATTTTTATTAGAAACTGGACAGTATTTTTATCAGTAAATAAAATTTTTTTTATCAATAAATGTTCAAAAGTAATAATTATAATATTACTCAATTAACCGGACGGCGCATTAAAATGTATGTTAGATCTTTGGTAAATAATAAGTGAAATTATTTTCCAAAAAAAAGGGTATTTTAAAAACTTGCAACGAAATTTACTGCTTAATAGTGAATGCACTTATTTTGTGGGGGCCCCAATGGGCCCCGCCCTAAATCCGGCCCTGCAGACTGTTATCAACGATAAATCTTTAGTTATCGAATAATCAAATAATCAATAGTAATCAAATAATAATCATAAATAAATAATTATTCCAATTTATTATATTATAATATCTTAGAAAAAGTATTTATTTACTTATTTATTAAAATATATATGTATAATATATTTATTAATTTTTTGTACCATGAACGAAATTTCCGCAGTTGCATTATAACTCTTTTGATTGTGAGATTATTTTCGATTAATCGTTTCTTATTTTACAATAAAAGATAATCGTTTTGATCGATTAATCGAATATTAAGCTCATAATCGTTTTTTTATTTAAAACAATCATAACATCATTATGTACTAAAATCTCGTTAAGTAATTGGACTTGGGACCGTCCAATTTTTCCGTTAGATTTTTCGAACCTGACGGTTCGAACAAACGATTAACCATTTACCACACTGCCAGCGTTCAATCAAAATTCTTCTTGTGTCTTGAGTTCGCGTTTTTGTGTTTTTTTTTTTTTTATGTTATAAATTGTAGTCGATTTCATTCCGGCCCATAACGATCGCAATTTTTACGCCAATAATATTTGTACAAAAAAGAGTTGTCGAAAATTGGTATTTCATTACTTAATCTATACACCAATAACAGTAATAACAGATAATTTATTTTTTGCACGAACGTAGTTTGGGGTGAGAGGGTAAAACTCATATTGTTAAACTCCACAAATTTTTGGAGAGGGTTTAAAACCGAATTAGGTTTCAAAGTTTCAGTCACGTAACCAGCATTTTTTCCATAGGGAATCGATTTTCGGTCCCCGACCTCTAAAATCTTTCAAAATATATTTCTAATGATAGTCAAGTGGGGAGAGGAGCAGTGGATCTCTCTTAGAATAGTTTTCTAACAGATGTTTTTAATTATTTTGTTATTTATCTACACCAGTGTGTCTCACACTTCAAGTAAATACAACTTTGCCCTCCTTCAATACATTTTTTGGTTCATTACTACTCGCTTAGAAATAATGAATGATAATTTTTATGCAAATAAGCTATTTACATGTTTAGTTAAAAGTTGACACTTTTATATTATTGAATAAACCAATAAAAAATTATGCAAATTATTTTAATTCAAATTCTTGCTTAGTTATCAAATCTATGGAATATCAAAACACAGTTTACAATAAAATAAATATTATAATATTATTATATTGTTAAATGCACCAATAAAAAATTTAATTTGCTACTATTTGTATTTCAATTACTTAAAATTTAAATTCTCAAAAATAAAATATCTGATGTTTTGAGCAAATAAAAATTCTTCATTATATATTTTGTAATAAATAAACACACTCTTTGCGGTGCTCATAATTTAATATATGATTTTGAAGTGATTTGGAGTACTTACTTACAAATTAATTAAACTTATCTTTCATTTGACATTTTAGCTCATATTATATAAGTTTTAAGTCTTCTTAAAGAAGCTAACATTTGTTCACATGTAGCACTAGACAATGGTATTGTAACTAATATTCTTACAAGTTTGTAAGCTTCGGAAAAAAACTTTCCCAATAAATCTAATAGTTTCAACAAATTATTGATTTCAGAGCTCATCACCCTTTTTTTGTTAACAGTACTTGAAATATCAACTATTCAATTCAGTTCAATATTCATATAATCACAATGGTGATGATTTTTAGTGATGATTAATATTTATTTGAGTATGAGTAAAGAGCGTAAACATTCAATATTCTTACAAAAGCTTTTTATTTTTACCTTCATCATCAAATATGGAAAATAGTGACAAAGTAGTTACTTCAAACAGACACTTAGAAAAAAGAAAAATTCAAATGTATTTTCCAATTTATAAATATTTATGGAATATGTAAAAGAATGTTATAACACAAAAAAATTATTTAAAATGTACGAACAAAAACCGCCTCTTTAATAGATTCACCCCTCCCCCTCTGCTAAAAGAAGTCGAAAATACATCACTGTTTACTGACGATACATGTCTTGCCACGTTAAACGTTAAAGTAGATTTATTCTTTTGACTATTTGAAAATTTGTTATAAATAGGAAAAGTATAATATATAATGATAATATATAAATGAATATTTGTATTTACATTAAGGAATACTAGTGGCGGCTGGCACAGAAAGTTTTCATTGGACAAAGAACAACATCCTATTTCACAATATGCATCGCCTAGAAACTCAAGCTGATACGTAAAACATAATAAGATCAATAAACAACATTGAAGTGTAAAATCTGTGACCAAAAGGAATCAGTTCTACAATTAAGTACTTGCTTAAAAGCGATAAAAATATATTACAGTATTTGAAAGTAATGAGATATTGTTTTAGAGAGGAAAAAATATAAATAATAATAAATAATAATAGTGAAGCTTGACAAATTGACTGTTTTTTGTCTTCCAACATTCAATAATATACTATACTTAATAAACGATTCTAAATCTACAACGTTGATGTTTTCAATTTAATCAAAATGATTTATCTTTGCTTTCGACTTTCTAAATAATTATTGACAAACGGAGCATCGGAAATCGTCCGCAATTGTGTCGTTTTTAAACGTAAAATCGCAAACCGCTTTTTAGGCTTCTAACGTGTCGACGAAATCGTATTATGAAAAAAGTAACATTTCCTCTACTTGTTTTACTTAGTGTAATTTACCATTCTTGAATGTTGCAAATTGTATACGGATTTCGTACATCGTACACGTGCGTTTTTGTCGTTGCGAATGGAAACAATTAGTTCGCGCACAGCACAGCACAGCGGGAGAGAAACTAATAAAAGAAAAAATATTTCATATTTTAATTAATATGATAATTTTTAACAAATATATTCTTCTGAAAATACTGTTGTCTTCAACATAAAAATTGAAATCTTAACATAATGCTAGTGCTACAAAAATATTATATTACAGTTAGTTCTAAGGGTGTGTGTGTGTGTGTGTGTGTATAAATAGGTGATGAAAAAAAATTATTTTGTTTCCTATACTTTTATATTTTCGGAATGGTAATAAGCTAATACCGAGGAGAGACAGTTTCGGATTTATATGATGTCTTAAAAAAAATTAAGAAATATGTTCTTAAAAGTATACTGATATGCTTTAGAAATGAATAAACATTATGCTAGATAACATTGATTTTATCACACAATTATTGGTAACTGATGGACATTAAACATTTTTATAAGTATAGGAAAACTAGATAAAAAAAAAAAATTCTTGAAACACAATATATATATATATAGATAAAATTTCTGACGAATCTTTTTGGACAAGTCTCATTATACCCAAAAAAGTGGTATTTTCAGTCACTTTAATAAAAAAAAACCTAGAAAAAAAAAATTGCTCTGTGTATCTTCAGGAAGTAGAAGTATGAATCGATATCATATTATACGTTATCGTGCTTGGAGCTCCGCAGGTATTTGGTACTTACGTGTATTTAAGGGACAGTTTAAATTATATGTGTGCCCTACGCGCGTTGCGATCACACCTGGGGCGTTAGTCGCATAATTTATATCCGAAGCGTAGCGATTACGAAATGCATTAACATGTAAGCCGTTTTCCTAGTCGCTCAATAACAATATTAAGTGCACTACTAATCGTGTAAACTATAGGCTTTGGCGGTTTCAGAAAAATGTATTTCTATATTAAAATATTGTCCATCAACTGTTTTAAATTAAATAATTCTGATCAATTTATTTTTAGAATTCGTTTAAATATTAAAATATGTTAGGCACGTGTTTATATTTATTATTTATGGATACAAAATAATATGTTAACACTAAAAGCATGTAATCAGTTATTTATGTAATATTATTATGGTTTGTTATTATAGTTCACTTATAAATAAAACTAACCAAATTTAGAATTTAACTGAAATGTTTTCTAGAATTTCATTAGGAATCAAATAATAATTTTCAAAATACTACTATATTGATCGTCTTAAAACATGAAATTACAATTTTCAATCCGTTTTCCAACATTAGATTTTTACTCTACGTGCATTTTGTAGTTCATTACTCAAACGAATTTGTTTTATAAAAAAACTACGGTAAAATATTATGTTTTTTTATTAAGGTATCTTTTCAATTATTGCGTCATTATAATTAGAAAAACACTTTATCAAAATTAGTCGAGCCACTTTTAGGAAGCCGAAGCACTTAGATGTACACTGCATTTTATAACAACATTGTCTTGAAACGGTCTTTCTTTGTTAAGATAACAGTTGGGTCATAAATTTAAGGTCTTTTGTCTTCTCTATAATAACAGCTAGTACCGCGCAGCTTGATATTTCTCTCGATGTCGTCGAGACAATCTCATTTTCAGGATTTGGATTTTATCTACAAAAACGTATCCCCAGTTAATCTACTTTCGGATATATGCCATAAACGAATTCCGCAATCGCAGCGCAAAGAAACGTGTTGGTTGAGAAAAATCCGAGTAAAAGCAAAAATTACGATGACCGTTCACTCATTCGACATTGTTTAGTAACAACGCTGGCCGATTAAGTCCATAGGTAAACACCTAATGTATCGGACAAATTTTAGGTGTACTTGAAAATTAACATAATGCCAAAACGCGTGTACACTGTGGAGAAATTATATAATATATCTCCTATATTAACTGCGGTATTTTTTTTTTTTTTTTTTTGAATTTTAATGTAATGAAATTAAAATTCAAACAAGTAGTTTTTGAATAATTATTCAAATATGAGTATTAAGGATAATATAGTGCATTACGTACTACGTAGGTAGCTCATGTATAATATGCATCCAAGAGATTATTTTACTTAATACACGAATTTGAATATATAAAAAAACTACACGCTCGAATTTTGATTTTAATACACCGACGTCGAAACATTCAGAGAAAAATAATAATCAGAATAAAATTCCGCAGTTAAAATAGAAGGTTGAAAAAAGAAGTTTGTTTCGCTCTAGGACACCATTAAGATGATATTATAAGGACCTACTTCGCACGATGGGTGGGATTCTCTTGACGGGTGTATTTAATTTTAATGAAACGATAAATCATTTCTTCAATCAAACGATTCTGAACAAGGAAAATTAATAATATAAAAAATTAACGTTAGAAAAATGTCCAAAATTTTTTTTTCATATTTTCAAAACTTTCTTGCGCCAAAATCTTTCTTATATGATTTTATATCTATGTTTAAATTTTCATAAAATTCAGATCAAAAAATGATGGTTTCCGAATCGTTTTTGTCAAATTTTGGGTAGTTTTTTCAAAAAAAAATGAAGAATTAAGAAATTTAAAAAATGACCTGTTTAAAGTACAATCAAGAGGAAAATCCGGTTTCAAAAAGTTATTGATCGAAACTTTTGGACAAGTATTTCTATACGAAAAATTGTACACAGAAGAAAAAAAAATAAACATCATTGTAAAAACACTAGCTTCTACACTTCGTTCAGAATCTAAAATAAATCAATTGAAAAACATAGTTTTTATAGTAGCAATGTCAATTTTTACATTTTACGGCCAAAATTGGGGGGGGGGTGAGCACGCCTGAGAAATCATCCTGGATAATCGATGAGTTTATTTTATTCTAATTAAAAGGTCGTTGTGGCGCAATTGAATAAGGAATTAATTACCCGATGTAGATATAATAAACAGAACGTTCAAACAAACCGTTCCGCTCTTTCGTGCTCCAGGTCGTTGGTCTC
The DNA here is from genome assembly GCA_025469315.1 of Stegophylla sp. TES_Ste_2020. NCBI lineage: Eukaryota > Metazoa > Arthropoda > Insecta > Hemiptera > Aphididae > Stegophylla > Stegophylla sp. TES_Ste_2020. Next base: position 4,052 of record JAIPRM010003084.1, on the reverse strand, counting down.
ATTAGTTATATTACTACTGCGTTAAGTGTGGCACAATGCCCCGATAGTTAATTTATTTAATGTCGGCCACAAACATCTCGAAGAATATTCAAATTACATTAATTTACCACCATATTATTATTATTATTATTATTATATTATAGTCTTTACGGTATTAGAGGGAGGGTTCATAACCAGCGGTCCGTGAACCCTTAGGGCCCCCGGTTATTCGGTTGTTCACGAAGTGGCTCTGAATAATTGTTTTCAATTAACCCAAAAATAATATTATTTTCGATTGAGTTTCATTACGATAACAAATAATGAATTCTTGCTCGTACTACCTTGCCAAGAGATCGTATTATTAATGTGGTTGACCACGGAAAGTAGCATAGGAAGCACGATTTTTTCGTAACTCGTTTTTTTTTTTTTATTTATATGGTTTGTAAGTAAATTTTTATACTCAGATTTTAAAACAAAAACTATTGAACGTATTTACACAAAACCGTGTAAAAATAATAACAATATTTTTTTTAGCTCGGAATACGAATGTTGGTGATTATAGAAACAAACTGAATCTTCAGTTTATTCGAGAAAGTGTGCCAATAGGTTCGTGTACCAGAAGAACCAAAAGTAGAAATAGACTGATTTGGACGTAAAGATAATGTTATAATTTCCATTGAAATTGAGTATTATAACATGCAGTTTTGCTTTTCTTAATGTTTCGCAATTATTATAATCCTCAAGAAACATAATTAATAAGTTAGCTTTAAAATTTTCTAAGACTGTTATGAATGATGCTGTATAGTTTAATAAGACGTCTTTCATGAATGATTAACTTAATGCGCCCAAATTAGCGAATCGCTCAATTGCACATATCATATTGAAATTTTAATTATAAAAAATGATTCCAATATTTTTTTTTTTTACATTTATTTGCTATCTTTATAATATATTATGTTATGTATAGTTATTATTATACATTCAATACATAAATTTAATAAATATAATAATATTTATATCTACAAAAACCAATATTTTTTTTTTTTATTATTATTTGCATAGGATATAGGTAAACACTATGAAACTACACAATTATAAAAATATCATAATTAGATAAACGTATATTTTTTTATTGAATTTACGAAAACACATTAAATTTAAATAAAAATGTTGAAATGAAAATAATCGATTAAAGTAAAAGCATCTTCTTCGTGTGAGGATCTAAAAGGCCAATAAGGTCTCACAATAAAAATCTCCAAATTAAACAGGCATATCGTATTACGAGTAGAACCGAGATACACGATGAATATTTTTAAAAAGACATATGAAAATTTAACAAGAAGTATTGTAAGTACTTAATGATTCGAGTGATCCGCCTAATTATTAAGGGCTGACCGATTTTCAAGTCGTTCTGTTAATGTTATTATCGGTTGAGCATTGACCGTGGGGTATGCCTATGATCCAGACTCGTTCATTCAAATCATACGAAGACATGATTCTTCAGTTTAAGCGGATCGAAAGCGGTATCTCTGTCTGTTGGACACGTAGTATAGCAATTTACTCGATCTACTGATGCGAGAAGGAATAAAAAAAACAATTTGAGTTTAAAGTGCAATGAGGTATTAAATTTTGATAGGAATTTTTCCACTTTTTCGATTTTGCTCCTTAAATCGCGCAAATCGGAGACTTGCAAACGGACAAATTCAATGTTGATATCTGTGACTAAAAAACAAATACAAAAACGTGGAGAAAGTCAATCAGTGAAATACGATTTGACAACGATTATTTCGAATTTGTTCTAAAATAATACCTAAATCGCCAAATAACGCGTTTGGTAGACAGAAACGCAGGGGCGTAGCCAGAGGGTAGTTGAGGGGGCTGAAGCCCTTCCCGAAAATTCAGGAAATCTTAAATTATTATCTAATTAGTTATAAAGTAATAAGTGATAAGATCAGAAGGGATAAAAAATGTTTGATTAAGACAAGACAAAAAAAAAGGGGGGGGTTATATATTTTTATCATTTCCTTTAGGAAGAAAATCAATTTTTGAGAGATTGTCCTTGTATCTTTCACTAGTATCTCGAACCATATGCGCGATTAAGGAGGACTTAGGAGGTTCAGCTACCCTAAAAAAAAAATCACTCAGATCCTCCCTCCATATTTTTTGAAAATTGCCGAAGGTTGACATATTTAAGCATGTTAATTGTTAATTAATTACATGTTAATCAATCCTGATTGCACTAATATTATATTCAACTGATCAGCATTGCCCGGAAAAAATTCCTGGCTACGCCACTGCAGCAACGGCAAAGACAACGTACACGGCGGCGAGTCGGTGGGAGGGGGAGGGCTCGCACGCAGGTAACGCGCGATAAATATCATCGGATCAGCCAGCGCCGCCATCAAGGTGCGGGTGGAAAAGTTTATCCGCGGCGCGCCTACGCGTTGTTGGCTGTAAAATTAACCGAGACGACACACTCTCGTCGTCGGTGCTTTGATTTTTCAAAACTTCTCGGCTGCTGCAACGGCGGCGGTCGTTATTACGGAGAAGAAACGCGAGCAAAAAGTAAGTACACACCCACAGCACTCGATGAAAAATCAAAACAATCCAAGTCGTTTACTGGCCTGACCCGACATAATGCGTTTCACTCGCCTAATGGCCGCGAAACAACGTGATTCCGAGTGTGTGTGTGTGTGTTTTTTTTTTTTTTTGAAAAATAAGTCATTTTGTTTGTATCCGACCGACGACAACAGCTATACTACATCATCATCATCGGTCGTTCGAGAACAGAAAAAAAAAAGAAATCGTATCTATTATTATTATTATTATTATTGTAACAGGCGCGGGCAACGGTTGTTTTGACGAGAAAACACAATTTTTTTTCCCCCGCGTACGATTCAACAGCGTAATAAATTTTCTAGAAACGAAATAAAAAAAAAAAAAAAAAAAAAACGATTTTTTTTTGTACTCAACTATATATCCTGTAGGAAAAAATAGAAATAAATTGTGTGTTCGATGCGCATATTAAAATCAAAGACGTGTTTATAAATTATAAATGTAAATAATTAGTCAAATTAATAATTTGGTCGAAACTTTCGAAAAAATTCTAAATATCTATTTTGTAAACCTGATTTTTTGAAAATTTTTGGTGCTTAAATCTCTAATAAAGGTTAATCTGTTGACTTTTTAAAAACATTTTTAAGCTTGCGAATAATTAAAATTTTTTGTCAAATACGTCATAATAATGGTAATATTATGACGTCAATAAATTATTGACGAAACTGATTAATGAATGACTTACTTAATAATATTATTAAATATTATTTGCAGACTTAAAAAAAAAAAAAAAAAAAACGTAGAAAAAAAATGATTAACCTTTATTAGAGATTGAAGCACCAATATTTTTTTAAAAATCAGATTAACGAAATGGCTATTTTGAATTTTTTCTAAAACAGTATTGAAACATTTAAAATTTGAAAATTTGGGTTCTAAATATATATATATATATACGTTGTTTCTGTAGAGCAGTGCAGTAGTAAGAATTTTCAAAAAAAAAAAAAAACTTAAAAATTATTAATAGGACAAAAGTTATCGAACTTGTAAAATCGTACTGGGATACTCAGTGTATTTAATTATAAATAATGAATAATTTACCATCACCAGATCTCTTAACGAGCATTAAGTTCGAGAACATCATCCTTCCTGATATTATACTAAATTACATTGTTTGTTACATTCAGATATTCAACGATTGTAGTTCACATAAATTCCGGGGAAATTAATGATGTAAATTATAATATTTTTTGTTGCAGTTTGAAAAAAAAACAGCATAGAAAATTGACTCCGGATTGAATTTGTCAAACAAATCATAATTTGTGGAAATTTACCAGAATTTTGATGGTAAGTATATATTATTATTTCAATGAATACATTTAAGTAACAATGTAAAATTATAATTGGTAAATGTGTAACAATGTGGAGTTTGATAAAAGATCAAAAACGAGTTTTGATATTTTTTAGCGTTTTTTTTTTTTTTTTTTTTTTTTTTAATTTTCATTATATTTAAAAATTGT
>JAIPRM010003083.1:0-27426 GCA_025469315.1 Stegophylla sp. TES_Ste_2020 | reverse complement strand
AGTTTTTTCCAAAAAAAAAATTGAAGAATTGAGAAATTCAAAAAATGACCTCTTTAAAGTACAATCTAGAGGAAAATCCGGTTTCAAAAAGTTATTGGTCGAAACTTTTGGACAAGTATTTCTATACGAAAAGTTGTACACAGAAAAAAAAAAATAAACATCATTGTAAAAACACTAGCTTCTTCACTTCGCTCAGAATCTAAAAGAATAGGTAATTTTTTTGGTATAGGTATTTCGCATATTTCTCGTGCATTTTTTAACGACAATAATTGCATAAACGCACGCTTGTTCGCACGTTTTAAGTCCGTATAATTCCGGGCGTTAATAATAATATTATAAGAATTAATCTGATTACTTGAAAAACCCCGGTGAGGTGAGTGTTTCAACGTCGTCGTCGGGGTTTCATTGAAATTATGACAGAAACAACACAGAGTAAATTATTATTATCGTGTTTCTGTGCCGCCGTAATACCGCGGTACTATAGAAAAGTTAAACTTTCACCAACTAATAAATATAGTCACTTCTATACCTCATACAATTTTCAAAAACATTTGATCAATTTTGAGGTGAATACAAAACTCTGAAAAAATTGGAAATTACTCGTTTTTTGTGAGTTTTTATTTCATAAAATTTTCATGTCTGGATAAAGACCTAAAATTTTGATACAAACATACTCATATGTTTTACTAACTGTTCTGGAAAAATCTTGAAAATCGTAATAATTTTTTTTTTTAGCTGTTTAAAGTTAGTATTTTAACAGAATTCAATAGTGTTACATAAAATTACACACTTCAATTTATAAAAAAATGTATGGGTTCGTTCGAGCTTTAGAAAACTTGGTACATAGAAGAAGAATTACATTGTAAATATGCTTTTTTTTCTAATAAATAATTTAATAAATTCTTTTGATTGCAGAGAATGTATAATCGATAAATCTTAATAATGTTATTGTCATCTCTTTTTTTATTTTTATTTTTTTATTTTATTTTAAATAATTAATTGTGCACCTTTATACATTATAATAGTATCGATTATGTTATCCTTTTGATGTTGATATTAATGAAGATATACTGTTATTTCATTAATGATTTTAGATATTTCGATACTTGATTTATTTTAATTTTATTTTGAATACACTTTTTGAGCCAATTAAGAAGCATTAAGCTTATTACGTTATATATTTTGTACAATATTATTATTAGGAATTGGATGTAAGTTTAAGATAGTACTTAAGAATTTTTAATCTTATTAATATTTTAAATTTCCACTTCTTATTGAAATGATTTCAAAACTGTATAATTTTTCAGTGAATTTTGTATTTGAAAAATATTTTTACTTATAAGTGTTACATTTTAGTTGAAAATGAAATGAACTAAAAAGAAGTAAAATAAATGTAGAAGTGTTATATTGATTTTTTGTTATATTTTAGAATCTGAAGGAAGTGAAGAAGCTAGTGTTTTTACGATGATGTTTATTTTTTTTTTCTGATGAATGACAAACATTTGAAAAGTAAACCAACGTTGTTCAAGGAAATTGAATGAAAGTAAAACGATCTCATTAAGAAGTTACTTAAAATACTTCACTCTTTACAAACTATTAAAGAGTTTGTCTCATTAAAAAAGCTTGCATTATTACGTGTTGGTAGGGAAATTGATACTTTGCACCTGAACAATCTTTTGGGTTGGACAAAAGAAATCGATCTGTATAAAATATCTGGCATCCCTTTTGTTGCAGCCCATACTGCGAACTATAAATACCTGCTCTAACTACTCGGAGTGTTTGATATGCGTCAAAAATTTTAAACTACAAAGAAAATAGTACTCATCGACTGTGAGTAGATTTCCCCCCTTTTCGGAAAAACAAGTTTTATCCAAAATAATTAATATTGTACAATTACATTTTAGAAGTTTTCAGAAAGTTCAAAAGATAAAATAAGAATATTTATCGTGACAAATTATACAATATCGCCAGCTATGTAAGTACACGAGCCTGCCCGCACGTGTGCTTAATTGTATAAACTTTGCAAAATTCCTGTGTTTTATGATAATGGAGGTATATAATATAAACATGCGTGATATAAATATGTATATATTTGTGTGTCTAAGTTAAAGGAGCGTCTTTGGACCAATTTGTTTTAGTTTGAAGGTGATGAAAGCCTTTAACTCAGACAGTCTTTGCATAATATTTTAAATTGTTTATTATTAATATATGTAATTTACCTACGTAAATGTGATTTAAGAGAAACGGGTGAAATCTGAAAATTATGTATTAACAAGCATCAGATACTAACCGGTGAAACTAGTGTCATGTTGCGGTGTATTTCCATAATATCGTAGAAGCAACAAAATTCATTTTCTGAAATAACCACTGAACATATTTGAATATACTTTTTTTTTTTTTTGTTAGAAAGGTTACAGGCACAAATATTCACCATATGTCATGTGTCAATATGTCTTACCTGTATATCATGAATCATGATTATAATTTTAATAGTTACATACTGTTTAGGCAGATGTCCAGACGTCCCGTCGACGGGAATGTCCTTACTGTCCTACGTCGTCACCTCGACTGCTTTCGGAATATCCAAATGTACCGTTTTTCAAAAATGTTCTGAATGTGTCTCGTTTTTCACTTCAGTTTACATCAAACTTTTGATTTTAATGTCAAATGAAATGAAATCGAAAGCGCAATGTGATCCTTAATAATAATACCTCGAGTAATATATTAAAGTGGATTTACATATTCTTCTTTTTTCTTTTTTTATCTATGATAGTTTATTTTCTGTCATAGGCATGCGCATGTTTTTGCTTATATGTTTTGACCCCCTCTTCTAGAAAAAAAAAACTTTGATTTAAAATTCACTTTTCTATTAAACTAAATACATAATGATGTATTACTGATATGGCTCATTCTGGACAACTAACTCCAGGGAGGCAGGGACAAATATTCTTTAATCCAGCTGTGATCAGAATATTGTATGTAATCGTATCATTTTTATAGCATTTTTTTTTTTTTTTGTGTGTTTTGAATATTTAATCATAAACAATTTTTTCGAATTTAATCATTACTGTACAGGTGCAAAAAATGTCCAAATTTGTGGATATTTGTGAATGTTTTCCATACACCACCCAGTTTATTTATGCAGAGAAAATAATATTCATTTTTTAAGCAATTCAATCGGTAGTTTTATTTATGAAATGTCATTTTGAGACCCGTCAATAACAGCCGTGAAATGTCTACTTATTTACATAACGTCGGTAACATTCACATCGCGTTGGATGGCGTGTGGTTTTTATTTTCGTTTTTATTATTATTATGATTATATTTATTTTTAAATTAAATTAAAGGGTTTAAGAGTATCGCCATTTAACTTTGACACCTTATTAATTGTTTTTTGATATTTTACACCGTGCTTTAGGCGTGGACAATGGAGAATAAGTATTATTACAGGCCAGGCTTTTGTTCGGTTATCCCGCAATCTCGACAATACTCCATGGCGTTTCCGAGTTTCAAAAAACACAAGCTTTTAAAATTTCCCAATCAATCATTTTTCATTTGGTTTTTTTTCCTTGCTGTGTTTTCCTTTTTCATTCCCCCTACTACCGTAGGCATTTTTTTTAATTTTCTATAACGATAAAATTATTTACTTTTATTTTATTATTTTTCGTATATTACTTTAAAAATAAGCCTTTAAAGTAAAATTTTGTGGAGAAAAATAGCGAAAAGCTTTGAAAATTGCATTATCTTTTTTTCGCTGAACGTTTGAGAAGAAATTGTGGCACGTAGTCTGTACCTACAGATGAGCTGCAACGTATTTTTGTGATAAAGCAAAGCGAAGCGGTTGCGAGAGTTATTGTCATAAAATTATTACGTGCTTTAGTCGCGAAAGAGAAAACAAATTAGTTTTGTCGAGATAAAAAACTGTATATACCTGCCTTCTCTAATGTTATATAGTATAATGCATTATATAATGACAATGTATAATATTATATACATTGTCATTTATAGACGTGCGACAATATTAGTAAATCACAGATTATAGTTTTTACAACGATGTTTACATACTTATTTTTTAGTTTTTTTTTCTGTAAACATTTTTCAGTATACTAAAATTTTTTCAAAATTTTTGACCGACATATTTTTGAATCAGAAATGGTACTTTAGAGAGGTCATATTTTGAAATTCTTAATAGGTAGGTGGTATTTTTTTTTAATTTGGTAAAATTTGACAAAAACACTTTTAAAACTTTTTTTTTCATCCAAACTATATGAAAATTTTAACTTAGACGATAGTTTGAAGAATATTTTGGTGGAAGAAAATTTTTGAGATGTGAATATTTTTTTTTTTTTTTTTTGTTGTAATTTTTTGTAATTCTTTTTTTATTCATCAACATTTTTTCCCGATCTCAGTTTTTTTTTTACCTTTTCATAGTTTATAGTCTTGTATAAACTGAAGCTCCACTTAGAATCGTTTTCTTGAAGAAATTATCTATCGTGTTTGTATAATATTCAACGCACCCGCCAAGAATATCCCACCATACGTGTAGTGAAAAATACCCAAGGTGAAAAAATATGCTTTTTTTATTTTTCCATGCGATTTTTTCGGTGTATTTTCTTTGGTGTTTTGAGGCATAAACCTCCGAGCCCTTGGTCTCGTTACATATTACACTCCCAAGTTTATTATAGTTGATATTACGTAGTAGTACTATACTACGTAAACTTCTTCGGTAAATCTCTCTACACGCGGTCCGTGTGTGCGTGTTTGTGCCGTGCAAGTTATCTTGAGGACTGACTTTAACGCATGAGTTGGTGGGCTAAGCGGGGGTGGGGGGTGTGTGTGCGAAGGGAAAGCGATACCAAAAGGCGAGTTTTAGTGTAAAAATACGATGGTATTACGTAAACTGCTGCTCCCTCTTCCACCACCACGCATACCGCGAAATGTACGCCACCGCGCGCCGCGCCAGTGTTAACGAATAATCGTGATAAATTAACAATTAACTTTACTCAAAGTGGTCTTGTCCACGTCGTAAGTTCAACGAGTATGGAGGTGGGGGTGTGTTGTGTGCAGTTGCTGCAGCGGCGGTGTAAACCTAGTCTCTTTCCTTATACGGCTCAAACTATATTATGATATTCTATAGGAGCTCCCCCCATCTCCTGTCCCACCCTGTCGATTGTTTGCCAAAGTCTCGAACCGACGACTACTTGTTGTAATATAGTATGTGAAGGTAGGAGGTACCTACCCCGCGGACGCTGAAACTTCCGGGAACCGACATCACTGCGCGTGTGTTTCCTGATGTCGTTTAACAGCGGTCGTATCGTATTCAACCGTGACTTTATTATTATGTTACGTTATAGGTGTACAAGTAATATAAATAATATTATAATCGAAGCCGTACCTAACAATAATAATTGTCAACTCGTTTAGGTATAGGTTTATTCGTATAACAATAATACTAATAGGTATATTAATATTATTACAGTAGCCAGTAGCGCTAGGGACTTGTAGGAGTTTACATGTTTTTCAATAATCAATCGGAACACAGCTATAAGTAGTACTACAGAAATTTGTTTCACGACATTAGGAGTTTAATGCATTTTTTTTTCTGCAAATTTTGAATGTATCGATCTTCTTTTTAGATAATATCCCTCGAAAGTCGAATACAATAAAATTAGTTTAATTAAAATTGAGATTCATATTTTTTCATAATTTGTTGAAAAAAAAAATGTTATATTCTTAACAAAAATCATATTTTTAAACAAATTTCCAAAATATAACTCAAAAACCCAAAATATGACCTTAAAATCGTAAAATATGTCTTAAAAACCAAAAATTGTTAAAATATGCAAAACAATTTTTTCGTAATTATATTCAAAACTATATGAAACAACTAGATTTTGTGCTTACTTAGCATACTTAACGATCATACAGAAAAAAATATGCAAATACATATACATCTGTGTCCTAGTTATTACATACATTTGATCGTTTAATCATGTTTACTATGTATGTTATACTATTCTATAATTCAGGATTGTCCCATGTATATTTATTAAAATAATATACAATTTAATAATTATTTAATTTTATAATATATTATGAATTTATACCAACTATAATGTAGTTTATATCATGTTTACTTCGAAACTAAATTAATAAAGGGTTTTGTGAAATTATTCACTGCAAAATATAATTATAAACAACGTTGTTTCGAAGACTAATTGACGTCATAGTTAATTATGATAATGTTTATTAAGTAATACATATTAACTAACTTTAAACGGGTGTAAAAAAATTATTTTAAAATTTAATTTCAAAATAATTGTCTTCGGTCTTTTTTCGACAATATTCTTATCGTATTATAATCACGATTCTTTAAATTCTCGTCGCACGTGGGAATTACAGGACCGAATACAAAACGGAAAAAGTCACCCGTACTTACGCCAACGATGCGACTAACTGGCTATAATTCATTTGAGGACGGATAAACGCGTACACATATACGAGCAGAGTTCACCTAACCTACTCGGTAGTATCGTCGGGGGTGTTGGCGAATGTTTTCGTAATTTAGGGGTGGAGGTCATTCAAAAGGCGCGTCGGACAAAGAGAGGACACGGGTCGTCCCGTCGATTTCCATTTTGCAGGAATTCGAAAAAATCTCGGTACAATGCGCGCGGCGCGGAGTATACGCGAAGTCGCACCGTGTCCAGAACCGTAACGAATTGGTTGTCATTTCGAGTGTAATTTGGACCGAACGTATTCCCGGCGGGATAAGTTCGTTGGGATTTTTGAGCGTGGACTAAATTAAAACGCCGCCGGAGACGTAAATAAAGTCGAAAAAGAACGTCCTCGTGGAACGAAATAGTTTTATACGCGACGAGAAAAAGTGGTGATTTGTGTGCGATTTAATACGATAGACAAATTTATAATAGCATGTTCATAGCTAATTAAATATTGATGTTTTTTTGTGCGTAAATGATGTGTTTTATTTAAAATAACGATTATACATTGGATTGGATTATGTTAATCCTCGTTAGACAATGGTCAATAATTTAAAAAGTGCATAAAATAGCATAAAATTTCCTGTGGTCCCTGATGATTTACAAATTCGGGGATTGAATTTACAATTATCTACAATTAATTTACAATTGTTTACAATTTGTCCGGATAAAATTGTACAATGTGGGGGAGGGGCCAACTTCATGTACGTCATAAAATGATTCATCCTGCATAAAATAACCTGTTATTTTGAATAATAACTAATATGTTTGGTAAATATACCTAATAAATTGTTTGAAGTTTCTTAAAATTTGTTATATCAACTGGTCATCATGCAAATTAATCAATTACTTTAGTGAATATAATGAATTTATCATAGACATTAGACAATAATATGAAAAATATTTTGGCGTAAGAAAATTTTGAAAATGTGAAAAAACATTTGGTTGTTTTTCCAACACTTTTTTTTTTCATTAACTATTTTTCCTTTTCTTTATTTATCAGACAAGTAAAGTAAAGCAAAGATAAGTAAAGTATAGACAACAAAGCTGAACAGGTATTCTTCGCTCTTCAGGTCAAATGCTCTTGAGGGGTGTGTTGAAAATGACGACTATTATTGATCTTTATATTATTAACTTTCTTTGTTTAGAATCGTATTATTGAAGAATTGATTTATCGTTTTTTTTTTAAATTCTACACACCCACCAAAAGTATCTAACCCGAGGAGCGAAGAATACCCGTGGTGTGAAGTATGTCCGGCTTCCTTATCTATATTTTACTTTACTTTTCTGTGCTTTAATTTGTTTTATTTTACTTTGATTTACTTACTCTATTATAATTTAATTTACTTTATTTTTTACCTTTAAACTAAATGGGTAACATTATTAATGGCATAAGCACAAGGGCCTATATATAAAAAAAAATTCGGGCAACTAAATATTTATTTCAAAGATTTAAAGTTAAATAAGGGATTTTTAAATTCAATATTGATGAATGGTTGCCCTATTCTAGACAGTGTTTAAAAGCGAACCTGCGCCGGCAAGAATAGCACCTGATCAATAGTACACAGACAATATTAAGCAGTTTGTTAACCGTACACGACAAAGTACAACATATAATCCAAAAACCAATATATCTTATTTGTGTTGAACCATTTATTGCGGTATTTTTATTTAATTAGAAACTCGATTTATACCTTTTTACAAAGCAATCTATTGTTTTTATAGAAAGATATTAATCGTTTACCGTTAGTTCGAGAAAATTACAATGCTTTTAGAGCCAGATAAATGATTATTTATTTTGTACTTCACCCAGTTACCGGTATTTTCGACGTAATATATTTAAAAGTCTTAAAATACTCTGTCAAAGCATTTACGATTATTAAAATACATCTATGATTATAATATTATTTCAATATTTACTTATATACAAGTATTCGTTTTACGATTCTGTCAATAATATTATGAGATTTTCTCATTCAAATAAAATCATTTGAAGCGTTTGAGAGATACTTTTAACGAAGCGTCCAAAGTAAATAAATATGTAATTTATTAATAAATAAAATAAAGTGAATTCAATAGCTCATTAAATCAAAATGCAGCACGCATCATAAGCATGGTTTGGCATTTAAAATATTTATTTATATATTTCGAATGAAACGGATTGCTTACCATGAATTCAATAAACAAAAATTATTTTAAATCAGAAAATTACTTTTTTCAAAATATTAAAACAAATATTTATCCGGAATCGAGAATATTATAATTGTATTTTAAATGATAATACGTTTGAGATACAAAATTTAAAATAAGAAAAAGTACTTCCCCGAAACATGATTGTCACTACAATGTGAATAATATTAACTTAATTTTTAATAATTTCGTTATTCAAGATATCGTTTTTTGAAGTATCTTAGGTGTAAATATAATTTATTAAGAATCGATGTAGATACGAAAAATAGGTAACAGTAAAATTACTTTTAACTAGGAAAAACCTAATAAATATGTTTTATTTATTTATTTTTCTTTTACTAAAGGTTTAGCAGAACGAATGTATTACATTATATATTAGTAAAATGAAATAAATGACAGAGCTCATAAATTACATTTATCATAATAATATTATGTAATATCGTCATGACTTCTCTATGTCGTTTAGCGGTTGTTGTAGGCTTGCTATTAAAACAGGTGATTTATGTCCGAGGAAAAATATATTTGATTTATTTACTAAACATTAATTTAAATAATATGAAGTTCAAACGTATTCAGTTATATTTGTTGTAAAACTCATTCTGAATTAATCTGAAAAAGTGTTTCGAGTTATTTCACTATTTTATATAACTTCTTATTTGTAATCGTCATAAAAAAGCTTACGGTATTTATTTATTAAAAATATAATATGAAAAACAGTTCAATTTAAAGCGAAAAACCTTATTTAATATTGTTTTACGTGATCATTGTCTACAGAGTATTGTTCAAAATTCAGATGATAACACGTAATATTGTCATTGATGGAATACAGTGTAAATTAAGAAAATATTTTGTATAAAGAAATGAATTAATAATTATTATTATATTTTACTCAACATTTACTTAACACATTATATTATATTTGATATAAATCCCTGTAACTATTAATACTGTTAATCTATGCATTTTAACGGATTTTTACTTTCTTTGTCGACAATTGTTACTATAAACATAAGATGCTTCCGCTAAGGACACACGTTTCTAACAACATTCTGAGCGGAGCGAAGAAGATTATGATTTTACAGTGATGTTTTTTTCTATTTTCTCTTTTTTTTTAATACTTTTTCGTATAGAAATATTTGTCCGATCAGTATCTTTACAGATTTGGAATCATACTCTAATTAAAATTTAAATAAATTAAACCAATTAAAATTTTCTAAACTTTTCCAAACTACAGTTATTGGAAAAAAAAACAATTTTCTAAAAAGTTTAATATTTTCTAGTGGATGGTGAAATTAAGCGCATACCAGATACACACCCAAAAACACAGGCCGAGTCCCTTTCAAAAAGTTATAGCCTTCCGCTTTTTAAGAGTTTTTGAAAAAACGTTGTCACCAGATACGTTATTGAGTTCATTCGTCGAGACTGTAATTTACATTATACGTTGTTTTTATTGAAACTATTTATCGAACGGTTGCCTCGAAAATCGATCAAAAATTCATTAAAAATATTAACGCCGCCGTTCTCGTTATATTTGGAAAAAAATTAAAACGAGTTGCAAATACTGCATTTTTCCCTTGGTGAAAATCGAAGGGTAGAATCGTGTACGTACCTGGGACTCGGATTTTATGCTCTGGCGTGTTTTACATTCGTTCCGGGCCGTTAAAACGGAAACCGTGAAAAATGTCGTAGGTACGGGTATAATGATATGTGGAAACGGTATCGTGCGCTCTGTCACCGGAGAGTCCACCGACACTGTTGCTCACCGTCGCGTCGTCGTCGTCGTCGAAGAGAACCGGAGGACGTGATGGAAACGATATAGCGCGCGCAATGACAGTCGGGTAGGAAACCTTTAGAGGGATTTGTCACGGGGCGTGCGTAGTGGTTATATACGTATAGCTCTGCTGTTGTGTATCTGGCGGTGACAAGGTGCGCCGGGAAGAGTGGCCACCGCCGAGTTGCCTAAAACAATAACGTGTCAATATTATATACCGCTAATAATAACGAGACCCGTCAGAATCGCAAAGGTGTGCCCGTCATTATTCATATTATTCATATTATTATTATTATTATTGTTGTACGAATCGTATCGAGATTCAACGTCGACCACACGATCTGATTCGAAACTCGGATTTATAATATTACCTATATCGTTGCGGCGCGTTAAAATATCCCGTGGAAATGTAGATATACAGGGTGATTTTTAAGCGTGCTCACCCCCATTTTTGGCCGTAAAAATGCAAAATTTTTTTCCTGGAATGTTCAAGTTACTATAAAACCGATATTTTTCATAACTCATTTTTTTCATGTCACCTCTTAAGGTGTCTTGTGGAGATACAAACTTTCTTTTTTCAAATGGCTACCTCCTATTTTAATTACGGAATTATATTCTGGTTATTTTTCTGTGAATTTTGATGTATTGAAATTAAAATTTGAACGAGTAGTTTTTGAATTATTCAAATTTAAACATTAAGGAAAATTGTCACTTGGGCACATATTTTAATTTATTCTTAATAGGTAAATGAGATAAGACGATCTGATTAATTAATATTTTGTAAATGTAAAATTTAATCTTGTACACACGACATGATATATCTATGAACATTTTGACTAATTATTTCTGATTTAAAGGTTAATAATTGAGTAGATTTATAATAATTACGAACTACGTGCGTAACTAAATATGCACGAGCACCCTGTATACGACGTCGAGTTGTTATTGCGCGGACGAAATATCACACCCCGTAGACCCGCAAATCGCTTAGGATCCTACCGCAGTGGTCGGTAAGACCGGGGGACTCGATCGATTCGACGACGACCGCGACGGTCGAAATACTAGTACGAACACTACGAACCGTGAAAATTATTTCGAAAGAAATTCAAAACGGGAATACTGTTCGAAAATTAATTTTCGTTCGTCCTAACTTAAAATCCAATAAATATGCGCTATAATAGAGTTGAAAATATTGTTAAATTTGTAACAAAAGCAACAAAATGTGTAAAAAAAAAAAAAAAAAACAGAAATTGTATAATTACTACTTACAAATAATTGAAAATATTTACTCAGATTGAAATCCTTAAGGGCTGTAAACAAATAGTAATTGGTCTATCTTTATTATTACTTTGAAAATTCAACTGATAATAAATCAAAAAAACGTTTATTAAAATCTTGTTTGATAAAATATGATATATTTTCATTAAAAACTAGATGAAAATACAAATATACCTCAAAAATTCTAAAAATAGCAATATAAACAAAAAAAAAAAAAATAGCAAAATATGAAAAATAAATTTCTAATTTCAGCTTTTTGAATTATAAAACAAATTTAAAGCATATCCTGCTATTTTTTAAGCATTTTATAAGAAAATGTAAATGCTATAAAGTCGCAACCCTGATAATGACCGTACCAGATTTTTATTTACCCTATTTTTCGGTACAAATTCACCCCGTGGGCTATCACTTATGAGTTAAAAAAAAAAAAAAAAATAGCCGGACATACTTCGCACGACGAGTGGGATTCTCTTGACGGGTGTATTTAATTTTAAAGAAACGATAAATCATTTCTTCAATAAAATGATTCTGTATTCTAATAAACGAGGGAAGTTAATAATATAAAAAATAAATGAGAAAAAAAATATCCAAAATTTTTTTTTCACATTTTCAAAATTTTCTTGCGCCAAAATCTTTCTTATATGATTTTCTATCTATGTTTAAATTTTCATAAAATTTGGATCAAAAAATGATGGTTTCCGAGTCATTTATGTCAAATTTTGGGTAGTTTTTTCCAAAAAAAAAAATTGAAAAATTGAAAAATTCAAAAAATGACCTCTTTGAAATACCATATAGAGGCAAATTCGGTTTCAAAAAGTTGTTGATCGAAACTTTTGAACAAGTATTTCCATACGAAAAGTATGGAAAAACAAGCTTTTCTGGCGCCTGAGGCACGATTTCAAATATCCCCCCAAAAAAATTGTAATTAGGTTTCGAGTAAAACAAGAAATAATATCTTTAGCTACAAGTTTATAATTCTCAAGTCTTTATATTATAGTAAACAAATCAATATGAAATTGTTAGACTGTTGTTATTCATGACTTCAAAGCTTTAATTGAGTATTCACGTGAAAAAAAATATTATGCAACTAAAATAAAGTTGGTAAAATATGTTCATTTTTAAATTTCGTCTTATGTAATTTATTTGTTATTTTTCGTCCAAAAGGGAGGAGCTTTGCAATAGAATTTTAATTACAAGTTAAACTTTTTGGAATTATGTAATTATTCTGGACTGATTGTTATTTCAAAGACCGGAGTTCTAATGTAATTTTGCTACATCTGGTTAGTGATCAACGGAGCTCAAAATGAAAATGGCTTTATAGTGACAAAACATTTTGTTTTTAATCTATAAAGACGTAACCGCTGCTCTTAGTATTCAACAGAAACTTTTTTTTTTTAAAAAAACATTCTTTACAATTTTTAAAATATAATTTCTCTTACACTGTCTCGTTAGAATAACGAGACTGATGTAAAATACGAGTGCAAAATAGTGTCGATATTTTAAAACATTTAAACTTTTGAAATTACAATATAATAAATATTGTGTACCTAAATCCCAAGTCATAATCGTACGTCATCATTATTTAATTGCATTTTTACGGTTTGTAACACACTCAATAATAAAAAGCCAGATAAATTACTCACCTTGGGTACTCTTAGCATTTCGGATTGGATGTTCGTAGGGGGATGTATTGTGATAGATCACTTCTTCAATAAACCAATTCTTTTAATTCAGTTTTAGATAAAAAAAAAAAACTAAATAAAAGTAAATTTGTAAAAACGGTTTTTAACCGTTAAAAAATTACCTACTCTATTCGCATATCATTTTGTTATCAGAATTTCATTAAAATATACATTTGATTTATTAGCATTTAATTTTTCAAAAATCGTAACGAAGTAATATTTAAATATGATTACAATTTCTCTCCGAATATTACGATTTACAATTACCGAACATATGAATGAATAAATAATTTATAGTATAATTCATGTGACGTAATTTTTTTTTACATTTTTAAATCTTAAATCATATATTTTTAAATAGAACATGAAATATTCCAGAAACTTTTCTCATACTCGACAATGTTATCAAAGTTATATGAATATTGAGTTTTTTAACAGTCGTTTTTATTTGTCAATACTTGTACAGTTGGTAAATGACATGGAAATAAAATTATCTTATTATAACTAGGAATAGATGTTTATGACATAAGTATTTTTTTAAAAAAAAAAAAAACGACTTAGGCAATGCTTACCTCACAATTTCAAGAATCTAAATAACTGTAGAATTAGATTTTACGTTTTTTCGTTAATTTTATTACACTGTGCTTGCAGTCATTATAAATTGACTCGAGAAAGCTTATAATATATTATTTCCTTCAGGTAGACATAAAATAATTGACCAGGGAGAGTTTATACATTTCCTTTAGGTAAACACACTGTTGACTCTGGAGAGTTTACCACGGGTAGAGTTTACTAGTTTTCAAAATCCGGAGAGCTTACCATACAATCGGGAGAGTTGCCACCACCAGTCGAGTTTTACTATCCGAAAACGGAGTCGCTTAAAACGCCTAAAACACCCCCCTAACCCCACCGTGGGAGGGTGTGTCTCATTCCTTCACACAGCATAAAGTGTATCTCTTTTCGTTTTCACTTTCACGCCGCAGAGCGCTTTAACCGTCGTCGTCGTCGTCGGAGACGAATATAATAATATGTATAACTTCTCTATTCGGATAAAAGCGGTCGTCTCGTCGTCGTCGTCCGACGGATTACCGCGTGGGGGGGGGGCGGCGAGTCTAGTCGCGAGATTTTTTCCCATTACCCGCGGCAAAACCCTTCGCGCGCCGTATTTCTCCTCGCGCGATATACGTAAAACAGCTACGGATACGAGAAATCCTCTTCGTCGCAACACTTTACACATGTTACACGCACACGCTCGCACACAAATAGGGTGTGTGATTTCGAATAAGTCTTCCCCGAGTACGCACGCACGCGGGTGCGGACGTGCGGGTACGAAACGTCAACAGATTCGCGTGGAATGAAAAAAAAAATAAATAATAAAATATTTATTTCACACGAAGTAGGTATATAAAGATGTAAAAATAAGATGCATGTACAAGATGCATATGTGATATCGTATTCTCGTACAAATATGAACGTTTTTTTTTTTGGAACATTGCGACTTTTATCAAGCGCCCGAGCAAACACACGCGTACGATAATATAATGATGCGTAAGAGATTCGCGACGTCTGCGAACATATACCGTATACCGCGTGTGTGGTATAGACCGAGATCTATACCACATACACACATACTCACACATACACACACGACCGGATATTATCCGTCTGCGCGACTGCAATATGATACTTGTGTACCTAAATGACATTTTCTCGTGTGTGTGTGTGTGTGTGTGGACGACGATGTAGGCGAAGTACATGATGACTTCCGGTCCGCGGGGGGTACGGTGTTTTCGCGCGCATTATGCGACGCACTGTGGGCTAAAACTAGTAAAAATTGAAAAAAATTAAATTACAATAAAATTTTTTTTTATATATAACATAAATTTAATATTTCTATTAATATTACTAGTTTATATTTAATAGAATATGAAAAAAAAAAAAAAAAATTAAAGTTTTATACTAACCTAACCCCTAACCGTCACGACGGGTCGGCCATCACGCGTTATGATAATAATATAACGTGTCTACATCCGGATAGTAAAATATTCCTTTGCTTCGATTTAAATGGAACATTTTTAAACTATTCCAGGCTCAAGCCTCTTATATTGTGATGTATACTTATTTATAAACAATGTCGAAGAAAATGAAAATTCACAGAATCATAGACATAAATTTTTTCTTCTTAAAAATTGTAAATTATTATCTATAATTGAAACCAAAATTATATAGTTAGTTATAATTTATTTAAATATTATGTAAATGAGTAAGCTTGTGTACTATTTCCTTAAAAATAGTAAATTGAAACGTTATCCAAAAATAAAATGAAAAGAAATATGCCATTATTTAGATTAACAGTAATTTGGCCATAAATATAAATTTTTGTAAAATGGCCAACTGATAAGGAACAAGAGTTTTATTTATTAAGTATTATTATTGTTAATACAAAAAAAAATAGAAGTTTTTTCTTTAATATTTCATAATACATATTTGCAATTTATTGACTAAAAATTGTACGCAATTTTACTTACACATAGGTATACTTATTTGCATTTTTATTAAAAGCATTTGTAATAATTTCTAACAACCAAGAGCTTTAAAATATGCATAAATGAGGTAAAATCGATGATTTTTACGAAAAATATAATTGATATGAAATTAGTTTAAATAAATCGAAATCATTTTGTTAGTACATTTTGAAATCGAAAATGTTTCTTTTTTTTTTATTTTCATTGTGTCAATATTGGTCAAGGCCTCATAATGATTTCGCCACCCGGGCCTTAAGAATGCTAGTCCACCCCACCCCTGGCTACACGCATTGTTTTCCGAGAATTTTTTCGAATATAAAAAGGTTTTTCTTATTCACTATTCAACTATAGACATGTCGTCCAAATAATATCAATAAATTGCATTGCTTCAACGTAAATAAAAATTAAAAAATTAAAATTTTATTTATCTGTACGGCAATAAATAAACGGTTTTAGACGATATCAAACTGTCAAAGTATGCGATATGACTAATATGAAAATAGGTACGTTATACAATTTAGATTTAGGTTAGAATGAAGTGTCAAGTGACGCGCGGGTCACGGGGAGTAATTATTGATGAAATAAAAGAAGATTTGAATTATCGTAAGAAGTGAACAGTTTTAAAGTGGCTTCGAGTGAAAATCGCTAGTGGAGTATTAAAAAGAGATAAAAAGTGAAAAAAGAAATATCTTAATGGAAAATTGTATTTAGAGATCCGACAGCGATTGCGTTTATATAATACTCGACACATTTCAACATCTGTTATTATACCCGAGCCCTCGAAAATAAATACTTTTGCCAGCTCAGACAACGGAAACTTAAATAAACAGAGAGCGGGGAAGAGCAGACGTACAAAGTGAAAGCAAGTATTCGTATATAAGTAGAGTTCTAGGAAATGCCACTGCAATTCTTCCTCCGTCCACCAGTTTAGGGCAAAAGAAAAAGGAAAATAGTATTTATGCCTGAAACACAAAATATGTAGTTTTAAATCACAAACAATACATACCTTTTGAGTTTAATCTCAGATAGAATGGTTTTAGAAATTCCACTAAAATTTTAGAAATAACTCTGATTTCAACCAAATAACTAATTCGAGTCAAAAATATTTATAAAACATTTGACTTAAGTACTAAGTGATTTTAGACTATGTGAGGGTTTAGGAAGTCAGTGGTTTTACAATGATGTTTATTTTTTCATTTTTTTATTCTCTTCTTTCTTTCATTATTTTTATTGAACATTTTTTAATACTCAAAAAAGTGTTCGGATCAGCACATGAAGCGCATTAAATAAGTGTAAGCACATTTTCGTATAGAAATCCTTATTCCAAAAGTTTCGATCAGTACCTTTATAGATCCGAAATCACACCCAGATGGTACTTTAAAAAGGAAAGTGCGAAGTACGTACTTTTTTTTTTATGTTTAAACTTTTCTTAAACATTTCAAACAAACAACGAATTCTTGGTAGCTATGTATATAAGTACCTATCTATAGCAGCAATTCTCAACCTTTATGTGTTATTGTTGGCGACCCAAGATATTTACCTAATTTTTCTTGCGACCTTTTTGAAAATAATTTCAACGGGAAGCTACTCGTCTTCCCACACTCACTTAATTTTTTCAATTTTCGTAACTAAAAAAAAGCTATTATTCTTCGTGAATTTATTTAAAACTAAAATCCAAAATGATAAATTACAAGCTTGTTTATCAAATGATTTACAAAAGAAGTTTCATTAATTATTTTTTAAATTATTTAACATTAGTAGTCCAAAATTAAAATATTATATCAATGTTGTAAATTTTTAGCGACACTCATTCAAAATTATTCACAACTCAAAATTGGGTCATGACCTTGTGGTTGAGTACCTACCACTGATCTATAGGATCCTCAAATGACGTCTCAAACTCAATTGAGTCCCGTGAAATTATTATCAATATTAATACATTGTAAAAAACAACAAATTCTCAGTATTTTCAGTAGTTTGCGTTTAGGCCGGAAAAAAAAAAAACGTGCCGTTTCAATTTTTACATTTAGTTTGGTTTCACCGCTCCGGCTAGGACTTTGGTGGAGTATTTTCGCTGAATTCTTCGTGTCAAATTCAATACAGTGATCATTTTTGTCAGCATTATTTTAAGTTGTTGTTTTTTTTTTTTTTATTATTATTATCTTTTTTATTTCAGTTGTCGTTTTCCCGCAGTGATGATTATTGCTTACCACAAAGGTAACGTTCGCGAGTACTTGAAATAGAGTCGTATTGATTTTTCTCCTTTGCAAAGATACACGGTCTGTGTGTGTGTAGGCACACACAATAGACGACGATGAAATGCTGTTCTCTTATGAATGTAAAATTCTCCGTCGAGTGGTGGCTCTTTTAATTAATAATGGAAAATGTATTGTAGACGAGTACTTACAGTGCGAAACTTTCAGTCACTCGAAATTCACGGGGAAACGGAAAAAGTTATGACAGTACACTCGTGTAAGTCGTAGTGGTGTTTTTTTTTTCCCCCACTTTTAATAATTGTAACTTGATATTTGGCGTAAATGTATTATTGTCGACGAACAAAAGATGTGTGTTTTGATAGTGCTAACGGTTTATTATTATTAATTTTTAATTTCTTTAGCATTTTGTTGGTTGTTCGAAATTCTCGAAAACTGTGTTTTAAGGCGAAACGTTGAAAGTTTTTCACTCGTATCTACCGAGTAATAAAGATTCATGCGCCACAATTTTTTGTTTAGACTTTTCATAATAATTTTTCTACTGTTATTTATCGTTTTTAAATTAGATTATTACTACAGTATTAACTCGGTACGGTGGATGTAATAACTATATGACGGTTCGTAAATTTTAAATAATTAAATAAATCAAATAATGTTTATTGTTTCGTATGTAAGTGTTGACTGTTGAAGTTCGACTAACATATTTTTATTGTATTTTCGTTAAAAAATAATTTTTCAAGTAAAATTATAAAATTAATTAAATTATTTGTAATGAATGACACAATATATTAATATTATTCGTATGTATGTAATTATTGAGTAAAAAGAAACAACATTTGTAATATGGTTTTAATCGAATGAAATAAAAAGATCATTTGCTCAACTAATTTTTGTTAAATCATTTTTGTTCGATAACAATGTATCCACACTCAGCACAATCGAGTGGACACATCATATTTTGTCGACTTCGGTTATTGTATTAACTAGAGCACCTCCATTCGTATCTCATTATGTATATCAGGTATCTCTAAATGCATATAAATAATACATTTCAGAGTTTCCTGGTCTGTTCGAGTAACTGTATACCTACTTTCTATGATTAGTTGGAGTTATTCCAAATTGCAAGTCTCGTATAATCATGTTTATTGCTTTATGACAGGTGTGATTTAAACGTGGAGCATAAATAACAAGGATAACAATTTATTACGTCATCGTATAAAACTTTCGGCATCAATTTAACATGTTAATTATTATGAGACGACTTTTTGAAATTGAAAAAATAGCGTGTAATAATGATTTTTGATAAACGTCTGTTTTATTATTAAAAAAAGAGCGTACTTTTATAAGAACGTTACTCGAGTGGGGATAATCTTGTGGTGTATTGAATTTCAAAGAAAGGATAAACCATTTCTTCAATAAGACGATTATGAGTGGAGCTTCAGTTTATTCAAGACAATTTTGTTACTTAAAAAATGATATAAAGTTTGTTATTGTAACAAACAAAATTATTTTTACTTGACCAGTTTTATATTTAACTAATATCTGATAAAAGTAAAAAAATAAAAATTGTCAAGAAAAAAGTGTCAAAAAAAAATTCCCGAAAATTGTTTTTTCACCATCTTTAAAATTTTCTAGCGGAAAAATATTTTCCACATTATTGTCTATCTATATTTAAATTTTTATAAAGCTTGGATTAAAAAAACGATAGCTCCAGTGTCTTTTTTATCAAATTTTGGGAAAAATTTCCCAATTTTTGAGAAAACTATTGAGAAATTCGAAAAATAATCTCTTAAATCGAGAGGTGAATTGTGAATTCAAAAAGTTGCTGGTCGACATTTTTAAATTAGTATTTCTCTACGAAATTAAACATCACACTGCAAAAACACTAACTTCTTGGCTCCACTTAGAATCTAAAATATCGTCGAAGGGAGTTGATTTTCTCTTTTGAAATATTTTTACGTTTTTTGATACAATTGATCACGAATCGAAAATATTAATAATGAATCTGGCAGACGAAAATAACTTTGCAACTTTTTTTACTCTGTTAACAAAATGTATTGAAAAGATCTGGATATATATATATATATATATATATATTGTAGTTCGCACTATGGGTATTCTCAGCTCTTCGGGTGACATACTCTTGGTGGGCGTGTTGAATTTTAGAGAAACGATAAATATACTCGTAATTCCTTCAATAAAAATTTTCTGAGCGGAACTTTAATCAATCGTATTATACACGAAAATACTTTAATAACAGAATAATCCATGTCCATGTTTTCATTATTTTCGTGTGAGTTATAAATTTTACCTTATTTCTATATTTTCCTTTTCCTTTGAAGTTGAATCGTTGAATGTACTGGTAACGTTGTTATGTCTTCGTGCGTGTATTATTTTTTTTTGATCGCTTTTTCTAATAAACAATTTGTCAATTTAAAATTTAACTGATTTATTAACAGAAAATAAAGGAAAAATATAAAATGTATCTTTAATAAAGTTGAAAAATTTGTCTTTTTGGATACGCTCATCTTCGGAATTATCATTCGATTTTGAAAAATTATTTTTGAATTTGATAGTCCAATTCTTGATTGTGGCTATAGGATATTTAGCATCTGTTTGCTACGATACTTGGGAACAGAGCATAAAATGAAAAAAAATCAGGAATATAATGGATTTCAGACGTTTTTTTTTATTTTCATTTGGTTGCTATAGATATTGTTTGCAAAAAATTTTATACCAACCAATTTATTTATTTATTATATAATATTGCGGACAAGTGACAAATAAACAATAATAATAAAATGACATTGATATAAAATAGCATAATGATTACATAATATAACGATCTAAAATCGTTCGTTTGCTTTTCGAACTCATATTTACATATTTAAATTTATGATTCATGCACTTTAAACACTGTTTTAAAAAAATAAATTTATATTACATTACGTATTTAAAATCATTTTTTTTTTTTTTTATTTATGTTTAGAGTCACGTTAAAAAAATTATATTTGGCTTGTCTCGGCATACACTGCGGAAGTATGTTTTCCTTGACACGGGTGATTTATTGGCCGATGCCGTTTTTACAGGAAGTCAAAAGGCAGTTCATATATCGACCATGCGTAAACAAGCCGAGAAGAGTATATTATAATCTATGTTACAAAAAAAAAAAAAAAAAACAGTAGTAATAAATAAATAAATAATAGCTACAGTTATAGAAAATTGGCAGAGTATAGCCCATATTAATACTAGCATTTTTTATTTTCAAAAGAGATTTTCAATAATCAAAACTATACGGTATTATTACAAAAGTAATTTTGATTTTTACTGTTATTTTCATTGTACGATTTATGATTTTCTTAAAAACATTTTCAACAAAACAAATTTATTTATAATTACTCGGTTAATAATAACTATACTCCGATTAACTAAATATATCCATATATTGTATACGTACCTATCTAATAATTACGTCCAAGTGTTTTTATATATTCATTATTTATATCATGTCGCGTTAAAACCTTTTTTCTTTACATCTAACAATTCGACCTAAACAAATATACTCAAAACCCATAATTAAACCTAAAATATATTTTTAACCAGGGTAATTAGATTTTTTTTTTTTTGGATCAATATCAATTTTAATATTTTATTATGTCTATTTCAGATCAGTGGCTTACCCAGGATTTATCAAAGGGGCCAAAAAAAAAAAACAAAAAAAATTGTCAAAATAATAAACAATTTGTCTGTTTTTATTAATATTTTTAAATAAATTGAAAAATTTACTACTCTCTATTCACCCATCGTTATCAATAAATGTGAAAAAAATATATAAGAGTATTTTTATATTATTTTTAATGCAATACATAATACATAGACAAATTATTCTAGGTATTTAGAATTGAATGAAAAAGTATGGAGCTTGAACGTAATTTAATTAAAATTAATAATGATACATTGAAAATAATTTAAATAAAAGTAGAATAAGATTTTTATTAAAAAAATTATTATTTATGTGATAATAATGACGAAAAAATTCCATCTTTAAAGCTTATGAAGAATTGATTTGAATTAAAATTTTCAAGTTTTTTCCTGTACCGTAAATTGTTTACTTTATTCAAATTGTATATATATTTTTTATGCATCAAAGAACTATAAAGAATTTTTTTTTTATTATTTCTTCCTAAAAATACTACAAAAATTAAATTTTTTATCTAAACATTTGTTGTAAAAGTTATTCTACTTAACAAGTGGTTTCATTAATAAATATAAGTAAATTAAAAGAAAACTAAGGTAAACTTCGCATCACGGGTATTCTTCGCTCCTCGGGTCAAATACTCTAGGTGGATATGTTAAGTTTAAAAAAAAAAAAAAACAATATATCATTAATATTTTTAAAAACATATAAAATTTTTTTAGTCATTTATACATTATTGTTGATAATAAATGAAATACTCAAATATTCAAGTTTCTAAAACTGTTTGGAACTAAAATTAAGTTACTAAGATTTATTTCATGAAAACCTAGTTTACGGCATATTTTACTGTTTTTACAATATTTTTGATAGTTATTACATAGGTACGTTTGGTAAAACTATTGAGAATTAAAAAAAAATTACTTCATATCATGCAACCAAATTCTCTATTGTAACAATTTCCTACACTTACCAACTAATCGAATATAAAATGCATTTCGTAAAATCAAAAATTAATAAATATTGTTTCTTAGCATCACTAAGAATCTAAAACAATAACGAAAATACTTATTTTGTTTAAACTCAGTTTTGAAATGTTGTATTAAAGATAAAATATTATTTCTGTTTGGTTGACGAAAGTGTTATATATTTGTTGAATTATATGAGGAAAAATGAAATACTAAGTACTCCTTATATTTTAATGTAAGTATTCCGTTTTTCCTGACGCTATTTAATATAAATACTGAATTATTTCAGATAATTAACAGACTTATGTCTGTTAATTTTTTTTTTTACGTTAATTTATAAAATGCTAATAAAAACTAACCGACTGTAAATGCGTTTAATATTTTCTTTTAAACTTTTCATTACATATTATGTTTAATAAGAACCGTTGAAATACATAATCAAATAACAATAAAAAACAATTTAACAACTTTTAATATAGAGCTTTAAGAAATGTTATCGGAAAAAGATTATTTTTAGCTACAGCTTTTTGCTCCTTGTTAATCACAATTTATATAATATATATTTGTAACTGAAAAAAAGTTTTCATTGAAGTTTTCTTTGTATTCCGAAAGCTATTGGCAGTTGCTACTTATTTATAGGTTTTTTTCTCTTTTTTTTTTTTTTTTTGTGAACCCTATCATATAGAAATATTTACCCAAAAATCTCGACCACCAATTTTATCAAACCAGATTTGTTTCAGGACGGTACTTTAGAAATGTCATTTTTTGAATTTCTCAATTTTACAATTTTTTTGGAGGAAAATCTACGAAAAATTTGATAAAAACACTAGGAAACCTTCATTTTTGATCCGAACTTTATGAAAATTTAAACATCATAGATAGACAATAATATGAGACATATTTTGGCATATTTTGGAAATTAAATTAAAAATAATATTTAGATATATTTTCTAACAATTTTCTTTACAAGCATTTAAAATAAGAATTTTGTATGGAACCGATTTGTTTACTTAACATTTTTTTCAGTTAAGCTTTTTAAAGTTTTTCATTTAAATTATGTAAAATATTTTCTTTTACCCAAAGATTAAATCGCAAATCAAAAGTCAAGCTTTATGTAAACAAAATTGTTCATAATTACGAAGTAAATATTTTTTGTTTATTGATTTTGAATAAAATATGTATTATATTATATTTTATTAAAAGTAAACGTTTGTGTTACATCATTCCTCTCTCCTTCCAAGAACACGGCTTTGTGCCAGGCGCGTATCCATAGTTTAATTTTGAGAGGGGCTGATATAAAATATTTAAAAAGGGTGTACTTCGCACCTTGGTGTGTTCTTCGTAACTCGGGTGGGATACTGCTGGTGGGTGTGTTGATTTTCAAAGAAACGATAAATCATTTCTTCAATAAAACTATTTTAACTTCAAGTTATACGCTAAACTTCAAACTTATACACTAAAAATTATTTCGATACATACAAAATTGATTTTCATATAACAAATTCAAAAATTTATAAGAAATTTATTTCTTTGAAATTTTTTTTCATATATCAATAGTTTGAATAAATTTATTTCAGAAGGAGAAAAAAAACATATTAGAGAATATTTAACATTTTTTGGCGCCGCATAAATGCATATTTTATGACTTTACATAAATCCGAGCTTTAAAACGGTAGGTTGACTCGGTGGAGAAATATCGCGGTCAAGTATAATATATAAATCAAAGTAGACTGCCGTAGACATCGTTCTAAATAAGTTTCCACGTGTAAAACCTACACATACGCGAGCGCCACGCGCGTTCGCATACGCATTTATAAGCTGCGCAGACCGTAATACATATAACCGTAACAACGCAATAAAAACAAATTTAAATGAATACAATTAATATTTCTTGTACGTCTTCTGTGGCGCACCCCGTTCGTTTCTCGTACGCCACCTACTATTAATTAACTCACCGAAATCAAATTAACTCGTTCCAACCCCTTTAAAAACTTCCACGTGCTTGTTAATTAAGAAGAGCCACGTCGGTCGTTGCAAAAGCGAGCGTGTACACCTGTAACACTGCGGCATGCACACAGGTAGATGTAAAACGAATTACCGAAGTGATTGAGTCGAATATAATATTATATTAATAAATCGTTCGAACGAAAGTCATTTTTGAATAATAATTACTCGCAGTGACGTAGTCAGGAATTTTGTTTGGGGAAATCCTATATTACATATTATATGTAAAAAAATAAAATCGATTTTTTTTGTGAGAAATTACTATTTAAGATTTATGCATCGCTACAGGGTCTGTTTTAAGGATTTTTATCAACAACGCATTAAATACGTCTATTATTTAGTTGCAATAAGATGATGAGGCTAGGTGGGTAGCCACCCTCTTAATTTATCCCAACCATGTTAGAAAATGTTATATGTTTTCATGTGATATCTATATAACCTAACCGATACGTTTTTAAAATGATTTTCATTGACTGGAAATATTCATTTATAATCTCATAGGACTGTAGGAGCTTATCCATTTTATTGCCGAATCATAATATACTGTTTTGATCACATCTACAGCAAAAAAAAAAAAAAAAAAATAAACTTTGTAAAAATACCAACTTCACTTCACTCAGAATCTAAAATTGAATAACTATAATATTTATGTCAATTTAACCCTTAATTTAATAAAAAATAAATAGCTCCTTATAAAAAAAAAAATTAGGTAGGATTTGAATGATTGCTACTTAAATACTTATTTTTATTAGTTACCAGATTACCTAGACACGTAATTATATAAATAAACCATCATAAGCACAACTAGGGGGGCTGGTGGCAAACTTACTCATAGCCCCCCCCCCAAAAACTATTATTTAATACGTTTTTGAATTTAATGAAAAATAATTATTTAAATATTATGTATTTTCAATATTCTTTTGACCAACCAAATATATTTCGTTCATATCAATTTAATAAAAAAAATTCTTATCATAGTTTGTAAAATGGATTAATTTATTTTCTGCACGGTTATAAATATATAAAATTCTATTATATGTCTATGTTTTTAACATTTCTTAAATTATGTTCCTTTCAATCGTTATGCTGCGACCATAATATTATGTTTATAAACAGAATAACTAGAAAGACCAAACTTTATATATGTTATGAAAAGTAAATGCTTGCATTTTTGTAGTGTTTAAATTTTAAAATTGATGGGGGGGGCAGACCTTCCTCTGGGTTACCTTTGGTATAATATTTAGAGGGGCTGCAGCCCCCCTAAAATTTAATGCCAGTTAAATTTAAATAAAGTTATGCAGGTTTGCATCTCTGTGAGTCACACAAAGATTTAAATGAAATACATAATTTGATAGTTGATGGTTAGAAGATGGTAAGAACACCGGCTGTTCTTATATTATTATTAATTTGTTATTTTGTATAACATTTTAAAAATTTTCATTACAGAGAATTAAAAAAGATTAGAATATCTTTATGATGTCAAGAAATACTACTAAACTGACAATCTAAAATACAAAATAACTGAATACGGATCACAATCCAGAGTCACAGAGATACGTCTCTTTTTCGTTGTGTTTTAGTTGTCTGTTATATTTAATTTATTATAATACGCAGGTATAAATAAGTAAAAATAACACAACTTTTTATTTAACATTTAAAAAAAATAAATAAATACAATTAATATCCATCTAAGCGCAAACAGTAGCTAATATAATAAGGGGATATCCTTAACCTTGCTCCTGGCTACGTCTCTAATTATTATTACGCTACAGTTTGACATTTCCAACCGTATATTAAATTTTTAGTGGAGCTATTGATATTTCGATATCGTGTATTTACCAAATAAAAATACAAAAAATAAAATAAATCACTTTCCGAGGTGTTTTGAGTGTTTGAAAAGTTTTCGTAGCTTATTTTTTTAGCCACTGTTTATTATAGACATTTTCGTGAGTTTCGCGTAGTTTTGCAAAAAACTGTTCGTAGAAAAAAAATCCGGTTTTAGTTTCATGAGCCGTAAACAAGGGAAAAAGAGACTTTTTTTTTTGGTACCTACTCGGTTAATTTCCGAGTTAAAATTAATGTTCTCCGTAGTCCGGAAGTTATTTTTAGGTTTAAAGTTTTTCAACCCACAAGAATAATATTGTAGAAGAATGAATCTAAAGTCAATACAATTATAGTTCTAGTTATACAATCGTAGTTCTATGGAAACCGTAAATTGTTATAACGAAAAACACACTGGCAGACTCGTTCATAGAACTTGAAGTGTTCAGACGAAAATTGCAGTATAATTGTTTCAGTTACGTATAAAAAAGAGCTGTTCAACGACGACGACGAGCAGTGGCACACATAGATATGTTAAGAGCAGATGCAGTACAAAAAGGTATTCTACCTACCCCCACCCTTAATTTATATAGTATGTACAGTATATATTTTTAGATTCTGAATGAAGTGAAGAAGCTAGTGTTTTTACAATGATGTTTATTTTTTTTATTTTTATTTTTTTTTTCTGTGTACAACTTTTCGTATAGAAATACTTGTCCAAAAGTTTCGATCAATAACTTTTTGAAACCCGATTTGCCTCTAGATTTTACTTTAAAGAGGTCA
>JAIPRM010003082.1:4236-27432 GCA_025469315.1 Stegophylla sp. TES_Ste_2020 | reverse complement strand
AAATTAATGTTTGCGTCGTCTTCAAAAAATTATTTTTTGTTTTTATAGAACAATAATTATGATTAATGCAATTATAAAGAAACTTTGTTTTTGTCATCCTTTACCGTACGTTTTCGTTCTATAAATTAAGAGAGAATTATGTGCACACAATTTTCTCATAACGTTTTGAAAAAGTTCATGTATTCAAGGATAGTCGATTATTTTTTTTTTTCTCGGTGTTTTTAAGTTTTTATATGCTTGATACAGCGCTGTTTATCACTGTGTGGACAGTTTATTTTTATCTTTCAGGTCGTTTAGTTGTATTTCGTTCTCGAAGACAGGGCAATTCACCTCAATGGTCTTTAAGAAGGAAATTTCCTGTTCGATTGGTTCGTCCCGCGACGTACACACGGTCCTATACGGTGTGAATGTACACCACATCAATAACGTCGCGTAAGATGTTTCGACGATGAGCTTACTTTTTTTTCCTTTTCCTCTTTTAAAAGAGCGTTTCCAATTGTTTTGTATTTCAAAGAAAACGGATTCGCATTATTTAGCTGTGAAACAAAAAAAAAAAAAAAAAAAAAAACGACGGATTCATGGCGAAGCACTGAGGTGAAACACGTGAATTCGCTGACCGGTCGAAATGAAAAACGAACTGTGAAATTCGGTAATGTTTGGTTTTTTTTTTTTCGTCATTTTCATTCAGTGGTTCTAAAAATACGTCTACCATCGTCGTTACAACATTAGCGTTGTTATTAGGTACTGCATTTTATTTTAGCAAACGAATATGATAAAAAGGCTGGACGGACTTTGCACCATAGATATACACTTCGGTTTTTTAAAAATTATTTATGAAATTTTCATTAGGTGTATGTGAATATATGAAAATCAAAATTTTTGGTTTTCGTAAATGTTTTGTGTAACATAATAATTTTTAGTTCATTTCTTCAAAACTGATAATTATTATTGTGTATTAGTTGAATCTCCGCTCAGAATTGTTTTATTAAAGAAATCATTTTTATCGTCGTCTTTAAAATTCAACACACACGCGTCAAGAGTATCCCAATCGAGGTGCAAAGTACACACTTTTTTCTTAGAGTTCATCTGTCCAAAATGTGTATTCACTTCTGATTTGAATGAGGTAAAAACGAATAGGAAGTTACACTCTTTTTTTTAATTAATTTTTTGAAATTGATCCAAATTTATTCTGCGAAACAATTATTATCAGACCTATTTAATCCGCTAAACATTTAAGTCATCAGCGCTCGTATATTAGCCAACATATTATATTTTATTTTGTCAGAACCGTTTATTCTCCGAAACATGTTTTGGCACATTATTTAAATGTAATAGACATCGTTTCGGGAATTTAACTAACCTCATTTCGTTATCACTTATAAAACCGTCTTCACCACTGGCTTCCGTGAATTCGTGTCACACTTCAATCGCAAACTTTTGTCAGAGAATTTTAATATAGAAAAGAAAAAAATAACCTCAACAGAGAATTATAAACTGCTGATTTTTAACCCACTGCATAAACGTGCAGTTTCGTCCATCGACCGTTATTTTGGAAACAAGAGTGGTTTTCAGATATCTCAGTACATACATGCAAAAGGTGTCAATGTGTATTTATTTATGGTATAAGACATATGTTTACAAAAGTACTTAGAAGCACATAGCAGCGGCCTAGATGTTTCTTTGAAACGAACGATACGCGTTGATGTGGTGTCCTGTGTAGCATTAAATTGTAATATTACACTTATGTAAAATATAATATGTCAAACTTTAGGTGGCAGTAGTGCAATAATATATACGGGGCAGGCAATAATCGTGTGGACGAGTGTAGTAAAAAAAGGGAACCCATGTCGTAAAATTTTTTACGCTCGGAAAATGATATCAAAATCGCCTGGAACGTTTTGTGACGTGTTTGGAATTACATTTTATTACATATAATATTTTATACATTTTTACACCCTTGTCCTGC
This sequence comes from Stegophylla sp. TES_Ste_2020, assembly GCA_025469315.1. Lineage (NCBI taxonomy): Eukaryota > Metazoa > Arthropoda > Insecta > Hemiptera > Aphididae > Stegophylla > Stegophylla sp. TES_Ste_2020. The sequence continues at coordinate 25,466 of JAIPRM010003082.1, read as the reverse complement.
ACACGGGTTCGCCGTGAAACGTAAACGCGTCATCACTAGGGCTAGGGGGACTTGCTAGGAGTCGGCGTGTTTTTCAAAAATCATTCAAAACATAGTTAAGTAATGTATAATAAATGCGTTTCATAACACCAGGAGTTTGATGCAGTTCTCTTTAATTTGCATATTTTGCATATTTAACTATTTTTTCGATATAAGTGCATATTTCGGTTACATTTGAATGTTATAAGTGCTTATTTCACATATTTTTCAATATTTAATTTCAGTTTTCTTGGTATTGTAAAATTTTTTCCTGAATAACTGAAGAGATTGAATATTATTTGATATTTTTATTAAGCTGAAAAAAAAAATCATAAATAATAGAAGAAGAGTTACATATTAAAATATATTAATAGGTACAATACAATAATTTTTAAAAATTTTGAGTTTTTACAATAAAATTAATGTTTTATAAGAGATTATTTTAGCAATTTTTGCATATTTCATAAATTTTATAGCATATTTAGTACATTTTTTTAAAGCATAAATGCATGCATATTTTAAGTTTTTTTTAGAGCTATAAGTCCCTAGCCCAAGTCATCGCATTACAATACATTGCAGCGGTGCATGATAATTGCAACGTTAGTACAACGGTCTTGTACATTCAAATATTTCGAATATTTCTAAATGCGTGTGTATTTGTACACCGTATGTGTTAGTAGGGAGAGTATCACCGTCGGGGGTTGGCACTCATGCCAAGAATTTCACGATTGAAGACGGTTTATAATTTCACTACTAGTATAATATGTTTCTCTATATGACCAAGTTTCATGTTACGTAAAATAATGTGTTTTATTTCATAACTTTTAATGATCATATTATAATTTTTTTTTTTTTTTTATATTTTGTTAATGAATTTAATAAAATTGTATTCGTATATACATTTTAAACAACACAATCGAAAAATAATAAACTTAAACTGTTTGGTGGTAGTTTGAATCTCTATACATTATAACTACCTCTTCGAAGCAATTACCCTTGTGCACGATGATAAAACACGAAGCTTTACACTTATAATCCAATGTAAAAATCTGCATTTAATCCTGTACACGTTAATTTATGAATTGTGCATATTTTTGGTGCCGTCGGAACGTGGAAGTGTCAACTCATAAAAATATAATACGTGCCAAAGATGATCGTAGTAAATAGTTGTCTGTTATTTTTGTATCTTTTTTTTAAGTTTGAATATGGTAATTAATAATTTACTACCGTTTAACTATGTGTGCATTTCGTATTGTTCTGTGAAAACAGAATATTATCACATATTTTTCTCTCGTCAAAGCATGGATGGCTATTGTTCTAAAAAATATTGATGTATACACCTTTTTTTTTTTTTTTTATCATCTCTCCATTTCAATCTTCATCGTTGTCGCGTAAGTACACCTCCTCGGAGGCGCAGTAATATAATACAAACTACAAAGTCTTTTTATTATTTATTATTTTTTTTTTTTTTAGTCGGCAGTGAAAAACACGAGATCATTAGTGTGTGCGGACAGAAAGTTATTAAAATAATAAAATCTTATATATATATACCTGTGTGTACGTGTGTGGAGTAGTGTACAAAAACATACGAAATAAAAACTTAAATTAGTTATAAAAAAAGACGACACGAGCACCGTTATGTGATTTTCTCGTGTGCTGTGCTGGTGTCTTTGTGTGGCGGTAGTGTTGCTCTATATATGTGTGTATCTAGTCTTGTTTAGATATAGTCATGGATCAGACGTGGTGAGGCGAGACTCGAAACTTAAATATTAAATTAATTTATTATTCATTAACGGATTGTGTTTAGTATAATATATTTCGTTTGTACGAACAAATGTCTTACGACATTGAGGGAACATAATTTTTTTCTGAAATATTTTTTTTTGTAATCGTATGTGTTTTATACTAGGTAGAAAATGGAGAAAAAAGAAAAATATAATCATATTTTGTGTAGTACAGAAACGATCGCGTTTTCGTGCCGTCGTCGTTCATTAATCGGCCAAGAACACGAATATAATAATAAATAGGGGCTACTTAATATTCTTTATCTCCTCCAACATACCCACTAGAGGTATACACTGGTATTTGGTATGTGAATTATCACGCTGTGTGTGTGTGTGTGTAGATTTCGGTTGATTGATTTTTGTATGTATAATAATATAATATGTGCTTCGTACGCTGTAGACAAGGGAGAATTAATATAATATTTATGGATACAACGTTCAAACACGTTGTCGTACCCCTGCGACAATGATATTCTGTGTCTGCAAATACTACCTATTCTAGTCTATACGTATTTATTATATTATTATCTATTGACTATTTTTTGTTATTCACAAGAAAAACGAAATATTTAAAATTCAAACTCCACTAAAAGATTAATTTGCATTGAGTCTTTATAATGCCATTATATACGTATTATAATGTACACTGAATTTAATATACACAACATTCTGATGTGTGAATATTGGAAAGTATAAATATTTAAATTCATTTTTGAAAGGTGAACAATGTTTAAATTATACATTTATTTAAATAATGAATATTATGTCTTTAAAGCTATTGTTAAGGACAGTATAATGACAATAAGCATCAAATAGTCTTACGAAAATAATGTTTATCTTGACGGAAGCGTGTTTAATATGGGCAAATTGAAATAAAACCATCATGTGATTTGAACGATTTTTATGATAAAATTAATTTAGGGGGATGTAAAATTTTTTTTTCGTGCATATGACCAATATTTTTTCTATACAAAGACATTTTTTTCTGACGACTTCAAAACTCTTCAACAACGTTCCTTTGTCTATTATTTATACACTCTTCTCTGGGATCAACTGCAACTTGGTTAAAAATTGTCAAGTCGAATTGGGAGTTAATATATATATATATATATATATATATTCATTTTGTAATCATTAAATTCAATGAAATTATAATATAACATTTAAAAGTCGATATCATCGTAATACAAAACCGATCTCATAACTGTTTTGAAATTTCTTCAAATTCACGCAATTATTATTCTAGTCTGATGATTTTTTCGGTACACACAAACGTATACTCATACTTTTTTTGTAAATTCCAATCTGTTGGTTTATTACACACTGTAATAGTTGACTAGAACTATAGTAGTTGTAGTATTCGAAATATTTATTAATTTATTCTTTCTATTCCATTGACGCGTTTTGAAATTCGCGAGGGAAAAAATGAAAATCGTTCTCCCAAATGAACTGTGGTGCTCCGTCCGTCACCGTAGACAGGTGGTATAATATCTCTATGCATATCGCAATAACAATTATTATTATTACAACGATCATCTGCTGGCGCACAACGCGGAACGGCTGCTGCTGCTGCTACAACTGTTGCCGGCGACAGTGTGCACGCACAGACTCCTTATAAATAAAATAAGCGGACGAAACGTTTTTTTTTTTTTTTCTGCGGTGCGTTACGGTTAGTAGCAACTACGGTACCGTATTTATTATGTATGTATACTCGCACACATTTATATTATATATATATTTTTTTTTTATGCTAGTGTTTTTCTTCTATTCGTCCGGTGGTACCTGCCGACACGACGAAGTTTGGCAGGTATATATACACTTATTATCGTGTTGAGTCGTTGACCCCTTTAGTTCAGACGACGACACGGGCAAACCGCCGCCGCCGCCGACTCGGCCGTTATACTACTACTCACACGTCATTATAAAACGCGCGCAGCACCGAGGTGCTCGCTCATACATCAACCCGTTTTTTTATTACATTTTAATATTATTATTATTATTATTAATATATACCACCTACAACACACGTCATTCTTTTGTTGTTGTTGTTGTTCACGCGCTTATCAAGTCATTATTACGTTTACTTTATTACGCAGCAGCAGGCCGTGTTGTATTTGGGGCGCCGCCGCCGCGTCGTGGTGCCATTCGGTGACGGACTTCCTTACGCCGACTACGCGTGTATGACGGCGAAATTTTTTTTTTGTTTTTTTAGTTTTTTTCATCCGATTTTCATTTTATATGTACACGTCTTTGTTCAGTGTTTGGCTCAGCAATAAAAAAAAATAGAAATATCGATTCGTGGAGTTAAAATATAATAATGACGCTATGATGCGGGTAAGCGGCGAGGCCAACAGTACGAATTTAATCGTACCTAGTTATATATATTGATAATAATAATTGCATATAATATTATGCAAGATTATCGTCGGTGCCCGACAGTAAAATAATAATATTACATTCACCGGTTCGTGTCGTGTGTTATTGATGCAGACTGCCTGCTGGACCACGTTTTTTATTTATTTTAATATTACGTTTGTTTTATTTATTTATTTATTTTTTTTTTTTGACGTTGCCACTATAGGTATATTTAAAATGAGTAATATTTTTATTTCGAGAAGTGAAAATGTTTTGTTTGGAGATAAAAGTTTTATTAAAAAATATAAAAAAAACCATACGGGTTTATTGTGACGCACAAATAACATCCGCGTAACACCTACTTAATGTTATTACTCGATTTAGATTATTATTATTATCATTATTGTTTGCTTCTTAAACCTACGAATACACTTTTTTCTCGGGGGGGGAGGGGGTGGGGGTTAAGAGTAAGTCATTTTTATTTTGTGTCTTTCTTGAATCGTTAATCGCACGACGACGTCGACAGTCGCGTCACGCAGTGCTCTCGAAATCGTGTTCGGCGTAGTCAAAAGGATTTTCGACTTTGTAGAAACACGAAGAGCACGATATGAGAAGTGAATACATTAAAACGAACGTGTGCTGTTGCACACACACTCGCCTCGGACGACATGTTTCTGAAAACGCGCGTATCTAGGGTATCCGAACTGTTTTTTTTTTTTTTTTTATGTTATCACTAGACCGCTGTAGTATTATCCTCAGTTGCTTTTTATTCGTATGTACACACACACCACCGTACATCCGTGAATCGCATACGCACAAAGCATAACCAAAATCGTTTTTCGACCGACAATGCAAATACACTCCAATGTTTACCTAACATTTAATTACTTCATGATATACAGGGTGATTCAAAATTATTTATGTTACAGCAATTTTATCATATAAATATTCAAAATAGAGTGATGCTACATATTAAGTTTCTTATTATTTAATGAAACCTAAAATGATATGGAGATTTCAAAAGTTCACCCTTAAAACTAATCCCTAGGGGTAGTTAAGAAATATGAAATTCCCATATTATTTTAGGTTTCATTAAATAAAGAAAATCTTTTGTATTTTACTCGATTTTGAATATTTATATGATAAAATTGCTGTAACATATATTTTGAATCACATTGTATATACTATGTATATTGTTGTTTTCTGCATCGCGTTCGCATCAGCCCTATACGGAGCTATAATATGTCAATAATACTATTTTATTATACTTTGTCACAAAATATATTTTTTATTCATCCGCCGCACACTGCTGTCCAGTTTTATATTATATGTAACGATATTTTAAATAATATGAAATCGTATTATAGTCAGTCTCTGCAGCGGTCGCTACGCACGCGCGTATAATATACGATATTATTATGGTCAAAATATTTGTGATCTTATTTCGTTTTTTTTTTTTTTTCCGTTTCCGACGGCGTTATGATAAAACCCAATGTGGCACGACTGTATTTTACCACACTTGCCATATTTATACTTGTGGTTTTTTCGACAGTTTAAATCCACGAACTGACGGTTTAATCCCCCCCCCTCCGGGGGGTTTATCTGTAGAATTTAAGATTGCTCCGGGGATTCAATCGTTGCCGCCCACTGACAAAACGTTACTGCAGTCCTCTCTCGGTTCGTCAAAAAGCAAACAGTTGAAACTGCATTTGAGACCAGAACACGGTTAATTAGTGGTATTGATTATTTCCTCGTGCCAAACCGAATCCTTAGTTTATCCGGATGAATACCGTGTTTGCGCATATATTTTTTTTCAGTAAGGGTCATGGCATATTTAGGCTCTACTATACAACCCGAAATGCACATAATTATTTTTTCTGTTTGCGCGAAGAAAACGTTTGGGGATATGTCATGTGCTAGTTGGTATTTAAAACAACACACTGAGAACGAATATGATTTGAAGATTGTTGTAACAAAGAAATAATTTAAATAATCCAATGTACGTACAAAAAAACAATAAAATCTAAATATGACAAAAAATTTTTGTCAATTTAATTCAAATGAATTTTATATTGCATCACCTACTTCTCTTTTTTAAAATTAATTAAGTACATTTAAATATATAATATTTGATATACTTGAAAGTATAACACATTTTTGGAAATTCAACTTCTTATGTTCATTTTTTTTTTTTTTTTTTTTTTTTTACTCCATTGTCATATAATAATAAATCACACAAAAGAATGTTTTATGTTAAAAAAAATTATGTACCGAAAAACCACGAATTATACTCAGTTAGGGTGATGATAAGAGACCCATTTTTTTTTTTTATGTTGCATTCATAGTGGTGAATCGCTTTCCGAAGTTTCTTACATCTTTTTCCTTTCGCCCGTCATCCATCCCGTATACAATATTGCGTTGGAAGTGTGTGTGCCTGCACGTCGAACACAACGGGTCTCGCGGGAGAGGAAGCGCATCCGGCACCGACGACCGTGTGCCGCCAAACCACACAATAATACTATATCCCGTACGGGTTTCATATTTCTATACCGTATAGTATTATGTGCTGCGATACTGGGGTGGAAACGTGTCGTGTGCGCGAAAACAACGTACGCTTATACGTGATCGTTTCTATGTCACTATAGTGGGTGGTTCTCCCGGTGTAAAGAAGCTGTCTCTTGTTAGACGATATTTTTACTACGTATAATATATACGTATATATATATCAGTGGCGTAGATACGATTGTCTGGGGGGGGTTCTTAAAATTCATAACTAATAATTGTTTTTAATATTTATATTTATTATAGTATATAGATTAAAATGGCTTGGGCATGTAATAAGGGCTAAGTCATAATAGCAAATGCTGTATTAAGATGGATTCCTCAGGGAAGAAGGCCGATTGGAAGACCGAAACAGAGATGGATGGACAAAAATAAAAAAGAACTAAACCAACTTGGAATAGATAATATCATGGAAGGAGATTTGTTTTGCAGCAATGGGCCTCAATGGCCCTTAAAGCTGGAATGAATGAATGTAGATTAAAATATTTATTAAAAAAACAAAATCATTCTAACATTTTTTTTTATTTTCAATCAACATATCTACATAGTTATCTATATAGAATGCGGTCGAATTTTTTGAAAATCCATGAGAAAAAAAAAAAATTACAATAAATTCGTCATTTTACTAGAAAAATGAAGAATGACAAAAATAATTGTCGTTTTCACATTAAGTGTAGGTATGTTTAACAGTTGCAGCATATTTACATTTTATCCGAAATTCGTCTATGATTGGGTATTGTCAACATTTTCATGATTTAAGCAACGATAACTTCTGGAATAGATAGTAACCAAATAACCTGTGTGTTTACTATTGTAGATAATTGGTGAAAATTTCAAGATTCTCGTCCAATTAGTTTTGAAGTTAAGTTGAAAATTAATTAAATCGATTTTATGAAAAACTCTTTTCAACCAAATGTTTCGACAGATTGTCTTCATTTTTGAACAAAATATTGAAAATTATAAATAATAACGATTTCCTTAAAGTACCACTTGTGTGATTTATGGCCTAAAAAATTACTGTATGAAACTTTTAAGAACAAAATACATTTATATACGAAAAAGTGTTTCTATAAAAATAAAAAAAAACATATACATATTTTGCCGTTTTTACTTTATAATTAGACATTTATTTTTCGGTTCTGGCGGGGGTTTAAACGCCATAAACCCTCCCCGCAACCACGTCACTGATATATATATGTATAATATTTAAATATCGACGTATGTACCTCGGTTATGTACGTACCAGTGCTGTATGAAATAACAATAGGAGGGATATTTTGAGATTATCGATTTTACCGAAATATATATTTCCTTCATATGGTTCTTCACGTCTCAAAAATATTGAACACTTTGAATACATTTTGAAGTTGATTGCAATTAAGCATGGGAGTGCATCATATTCAAATGTTCATCAGCTGTAGCCAGTGTTGTATAACGATACTATTTAAATGTCGGAAGTCTTTAAGGGCTGTTTGCTCGTGTAAAAAGCCAATTTGCTTCCACAAATTATTCGAAGTCCGCTTCGCCACCGTGTACACAAACGTTTTGTTCGATGTATAATAAATATACTTAAATAAATGTGTGTCGTTAAAGTGTCATCGTGGACGCCAAAACGGCGCGTGGCGGTGGTAGCGTCGGCGGCGATGCCAGTTCGGGCCCCCCCCCGCCCCCCAATAATCGGCCTCGAAGCCGCCGGCTGTTTATACTCTGCGATGGATGTACGTTCGATCCGCGCAGAGATGGAGGGAGGAGAAGTGAGTGCGCGCGCCCTGTTGTCGCTCAACAGGTCCGCCGTTGCCACCGCGGGTTCTCATAATCAATAAGCGAACCGTTTTCACGGGCACCCCCACCCTGTCCAGTCGTGTCCGCGCTACATTTTTATCCTTAACCCTTTCCTCGCGAACACGAGGTACACGAGGAGTATTTTTTGTTTTTTTTTTCGTTCGCACAACATTCTTATAGACTAAAATATGGTGTTTAATCCTAATATCATATACCAACAGACCTCGTTTCGGTTTAATTGTGCTCGATTAATATAGGTGCTTGCTAGAGCCTTTTAATAATAAATATTTTCAAACGATATAAAATTTTATTATTTTAAATACATATTTAAAAAAAAAAAAACCGGACATACTTCGCACGACGGGTGCGATTCTCTTGACGGGTGTATTGAATTTTAAAGAAACGATAAATCATTTCTTCAATAAAACGATTCAGAACGAGGGAAGTTAATAATATAAAAAATAAATGAGAAAAAAAAATGTTAGAAAAATTTCCAAAATTTTTTTTTCACATTTTCAAAATTTTCTTGCACCAAAATCTTTCTTATATTATTTTCTATCTATGATTAAATTTTCATATTGTTCAGATCAAAAAAATTATGGTTTCCGAGTCGTTTTTATCAAATTTTGAGTAGTTTTTTCCAAAAAAAAAAAAATTGAAAATGACTTCTTTAAAGTACTATCTAAAGGCAAATCCGGTTTCAAAAAGTTACTGATCGAAACTTTTGGACAAGTATTTCTATACGAAAAGTTGTACACAGAAAAAAAAACGTCATTGTAAAAACACTAGCTTAGCTTCTTCACTTCGTTCAGAATCTAAAAGAGGATATTTTATTTTTTTTTTTCATATAATATTACATTTATATACTTATTAATTCTATATATCGCGTTTGAGAGTTATTAGTCTTGGGTAGCTTCACTCTTCAATTCTTTGTGTATATTATTTCTTTTCTTGCGTTTATATACTACTTATTGTAACTGTTATTACAGTTTGCATAATATATATTTAATTAAATAAATATTAAAAGACAAAAAAAATATATATATTTATTTCATCAAGTATACCAATATTATATTATTTCAAGGTTATTTTTACATGATTATTTTTTCGGGGTTTTTGTTTAGGGGAGTAATAAAATGTATTCAGTGGTTGCTCATGTATATGATATATTCAGTCATATTATTAGTATTGTATTATATATGAATATTATCGCTTTTTAGTTGATAGAATTTATTGGAAAGACGTGGTGAATCTTATATGGTTCACATTTTTCTTTCGCTCATATTTTAAAAATTCTATGTTTCTCGTTCATGATGCTGTGATGTATTTCGTTTTTCTTCGTACATATATATGTAATCAGTTTTTGGAGTTTTAAAGTGGTGTCGTTTTATGTTCGCGTTTTATCTATTTTGCGAACTGTACAAACTGTTCAGTTCTCAAAGATTATGGTAGGTACTCGATTTTGTAGATTGATTTTGGTATTTTTTTCATGCGTAGCTCTCTCAAAGAAAGAAATAATGCTTTTGAAGTTTACCGCACATTCTCTCTGAACTAAATTCTTCATAGTGTGGTGTGATTTATAAAATAATGATTCTAGAAATCTGAAATTTCGATTAACTATCAATTGTATTGTTTTTTAGAGACTAATGTAAATATAATTACATATTAGTAACATAATGTAAATAATGATTGTTGTTATATGAGGTGGTGTACACACAAATATAATATGTTAAAACTAAATCAACACGTAAAGCATTGATTATTATTGTAAATTTTTGAGTTTAATACTTTCTATATTAAACGTACCCAAATAAAAATAAGTCTCTACCTCTGTTCTACGAACACGTGAAACGTGATCAGCATATTATACAGTGTTAATTTCATAAAATGTTTGCTTGCTTTCGAGATCATTTTTCGATCGTGATGATTTATCATTGCTTTTTTAATGTGTAAAATAATAATATATCATCGTGTCTTGTGACACGAGGTGAGTGATGTGAGACACCAGTTTTCTATATCCTTGTTCGTACACTTTTTTTTTTTTCATATAATCATTTTGACGGTTTAATATTATTTTGTTTTTGGTGCTAATGAAACAATCTAAAATCGGAAATTAACCGTTTATAATGTATGTAAATATATAATCGATTTTTCGGGTTATTATAAAGTTTGAGCCATAAATATACGAGTTACACGCGTGAGTCATTGCATGTTATATATTATTATAATAACAAATTATTATATACCAATTGAATCGCTTATTTCAGAAACCCCCTAATCCACTTTTTCACTTTTTGAGATAATCAATTAAAATTGTGTCATGGATTTAAAACAATTTTTAAAACTCCCAAAAATTACCAAAAATACTTGTCTATTTACTATTTCAGATATTAGTGTAATTTTAGCTAAATAACTTAATAAGAAAATGTGGAAAAATATTTTTGAATTTGCACATGCAAAATTTTATTTTTTGCGTTTTTTTTTTTTTTTTTTTTGGCGGGGGGGGGTTTCTGAAATAAGCGATTCAATTATATTCGATAAATTAAATTCGTGTGTGTGTCGATGGGTTACCTGCATGTTCCTCGTTCTAAGTTTAATCGGCCGAACGAAATCCCGTCACCTCTGTGTTTGACATTATGCGCGAAAATCGTGGTGTTCTCTTCTCTGTAAATCATCTGACACGTTTGTTGTCAGCAAATACAGTTACAATGTGTGCGAAACAATATCACAGTATTTTTGAGACACTTTTCACGGTTCCCATACGTGCACTACCAGACTCAGAGGCGTAGGTATATATTTTGAATGGTAGGGGTTCAAAAGTAAAAAAAAATTTCGACTGAAAGCATGAGCGCTACCGAATAAGAATATTTTGAAAATATTATGCAATATCAAAATTATGTTAATTAAATATAGATAATTTTTCGAAATTCTAATTGTTTTTTCCAAGCATAAGGAAAAATTAGCGAAAATTCGAAAAAGTTTTCGAGTTTATTAATGGGAGGGGTTTGGATCGCCCGAACCTCTCCCTACCATAATGGCGTTCCCATAGGGTATACTCCGTATACTCTCATGGTTTTTTTTGAAAATCAAAAAAGGGGGGTTACACAAAAAGGGTTTTTGAGGCGGGGGGGGGGTGCAGCGTATACCCTCAACAAATTTGATGGGAATATCATCACTGTGTGCACTACAGTTCTATCGGACGTACTTAAAATAAAACGTCTCCTCGGAAGCACGCATTATCATAATTCATTTGCTTCTGATATATTTTCGGGACGGCGAAAAAAATAAACAAATGTTAATCCATTTTTCACGTCCCCTCGTCATCGTATATTATTATTACAGTAGTATATAATGCTTTTCTATTCCCCGGTTCGCCACTTTGCCATTTGCGGCAGTTCCACCCACACTCGTATTTTCCGGAATATATGCCATCGTTTAATCATATTATATATTCCCATTATTTATTCTGAGGTATTCAAGTAGTAACGCGTATTGCGGTTATGAAATCAATAATTCCGGCGAAAAATAATCGTCTTATTTGCATATAAGTTTTCTTAAAATATTTTCATTAATAACTGGGTCAAGAGTTTTTTTTTTTTTTTTTTCATTCGTGTAGTATTCGCACGGTATTGATGAAATATTATTCGAACCTTATCGCATATTATTATTTAAATCGTGTGAAATTTAAATAAAAAATTAATTATTACTCGGAGCGACTAAGATCACATATTATTATTTCGTTCACTCGCGTTTCGAGTATTATTATTATTATTATTATTGTTTTTCTTTTCTTAAATTTACACGCAGAAACTCGTGAATCTTATGTGACAGTGAAATGTAATTTAAAGTATATGCTAATCACCGACTCTGTTGTCACCGCACATTAATACACGTGTGTGGTTAGACTCGGGGATTAATGAAACTACTTTGAGGAGAAGGGAGGGGAGGGTAAGGGTGACAAAAAAAAAAAAATAAAACATATTCGTTACAATATGGCGTGTACTTTATACGTGCGTGTGTGTGTGTGTGTGTGTGTATTGTCCTTCACCCTTCTTTTGGATTTGCTCGTGTAATAGGATCCGAAAGAAAATCCAATAAAGCTTCTTACCGCGCGCGCGCGCCACGGAGACACAATGGGGTGGAAAATAACACATGGACCCCCGAATAAATATATTATGTACATTAAATATGTATTTATTAAGTAGTGCTGTGAATTTAATGCACTAAAAAACCTTAAAAAAATACATTAAAAATGTCGAAAAAGTGCAATGAAATATGCACTTAAAATGCAATATAAAATGCCAAAAATTATGGTGTATAAAATGCACTTAAAATAGTTTTTAATTTTATACTTGTATTGATATTATAAGATATTATACATAACTATATTAGTAGATTACATTTTACATGCATAAAAATATGTTTATTTAATAAAAAATAAAAATAAAATTGTTGGTTGAATTTGAGTTTTGTATAATGCTATTCACCTGAAACATTTTTTTTTTTTAATTTTTTAAATTCGACGTAAATACAGCCTGTGTAAAACAAAAAAAAAAAAATATTTTCAAAAGATGTTAATTTAATTAAAAATACCAGACGACCATGAATTAAAAAAAGAAAATATGACTTAAAAATGCGAAAAAATTATCAAAAAAATTAAAAACGTCAAAAAATGGAAAAAAATTTAAAATAAAAGTTTCATACATGGATTCGTTGTTACATAATTCAAATTATGTACTTACAAAGCTATGTTTCACAATCACCCCCCAAAAAAATGCACTTTCCTACAAATTCACAGCCCTATTAATATGTAAATAAATATGTATAACCTCTATCGACTGTATACGATAAATAATAAAATTAATCGATTCGGTTTGTTGCGCACACGGTGGTCTATAATGTAGTCGTCTGTTTGTTTTGCACAGGTGTATTGGAGATGAGCGCAGCGACTGAAAGCGGTATCCGGCTGAGCGGACATACTCTAGACAAAGCGACCAAGGCAAAAGTCACCCTCGAGAATTACTACAGCAATCTGATCGCTCAACACATCGAACGGAAACAGAGGTACAGTAAAATACATTATATACGTATAATAACTAGGGCTAGGGACTTATGCCCTTAAAATGTACAATAGTTTGCTATAAGATTTACGAAATATGCTCTAAAAATATGCAAAAATTCCAAAATAATCTCTTACAAAACATTAATTTCACTGTAAAAACCCAGAATATTTCAAAATTACATTGTATAATATATTATAATATGTATTATTAATTATTCTTCTATTATTTATGTATTTTTTTTTCTTTTTTAGCTTACATTTAAACAAATAAAATATCAGATAATATTTAATCTCTTCAGTGAATTCAGAGAAAAATTTTCCAATATCAAGAAAACTCAAATTTAAGTATTGAAAAATATGTGAAATATGCACTTATATCGAAAAAAGAGCAAAATATGCAAATTAAAGAGAACTGCATACAATAACTCCTGGTGTTATGAAACGCATTTCTATAATACTTAGTTAAATTTTGAATAATATTTTGAAAAACATCCTAACTCCCATAAGTCCCTAGCCCTAATATTATACGCATTTTATTTATATATACATTTGAAATATATTGTGGCTTTTCTACGACTTAAACGTTATACATTGCACACCATGACATATTTATTTGTATACTGATGACAACACCCGGGATAAATTATTGCCATCATAATTTTAAAAAGACGTACTTAATGACGCTTTTATTATTTTATATTATTTTTTGAAATTGCGCTGCAACCACATAAATAATATAGTAATAATATCGAAAATGAATACTTTATGTGCAGGTATGTTAGAATGCATTTTATAATCTTATAAAAACCACTTCGAATTCATAAGTCTATCTCTATACGGACACTGATTTAGATTGAATTTGGAAGATTTTACAACAAACGTAAAGAATAGATGATCTGCTTTAGTTGTGGTTTTTTTTTTTGTGTGATTTTTTACACTTGAGAGGGAATTTAAATATTACTTATTGACTTTGAATTATTGGTGGGCTATTTTTTGTGAATTTCCAGTTTGTTATGAATGGGCCATATTATACGGATCCCCAGGGACCAGGAATAAAAATTCCCCGGAAAGAAAATCCCCATAGTAGGGAAAAAATTCCCTTATAAATCCCGCGCGTGTTTTGGCACTTCTCGCTACGCTTCTCAGCGCCATCGCTTCACTCCGCTCCAATCTATGTACGTTGACCGCGGATTTGATGGCGAAATGTAATTTGTAATACGAATGAAATAGAATGAAATTCAGTGTCCCTTTGCGCTCAGCAGAGAGATTTTTGAGATTTTTTTTTCGTACTATGGGGATCTTTTTTCCGGTGATTTTTATTCCGATTACCTATTACACACCCTTATGGGAGATTAAAATGATTAAAAAAAAAAAAAAGTCTATATTTTTATACTTACACTGATTTTTAATATTGTTCAATATAAAATATTTATTTTTTTTGTTTTTTATATTTGGTTTCATTCAGTATTTTATATATTTTTGTGGTGTTTGAATAAAATAGTTCTATTTTAGCTTTGTATCAGAAACTTTTAACAACTACTGATTTGTGCATAATAAAATATGTCTCTTCTTGACTATTTTTAACATAATGTTCCATATGTATAAATGACATTGGACCTTTTTTCTAGTACTATGAATATTATTTTTTATAAGTAGAAAATATAGAAAAAAAAAATAATAAGTTACTTATTATTACCAATTTAATTGTTTGTTTCAATATTTTATTTTTAACGAAATATGATAATTTGATAACATTGATAATGTTATGTTTCAATCGAACGCATGGCATCTTAACGTGTTTCTCCTATAAACTTATAAAGATTATTATTATTATTTTTTTTTTGTTAATAAATGTTAATTTTATTTATACAATAAAATAATAAAACAATCAATTTCAATTTCGGCGTATCATTATTCAAATATACAATTTAAAAATATGTAAACAGCCACAATAAATAAATTATATATTTGCGTCATTATTTTATATAATAAACTCTTCAGCGTTTAATTGGACACGATTTTTTTACATTAGGTCGTTGGTAATTTTCGCTTAGGGTACAATAAAACTATTGTCCTTCGATTAACTGTATTTTATAACATATCACTTTTAATAATTATTATTATCAATCATATTATTTACCTAAATTTGCTGATAAGCGCGACTTTTTATGGTTGTAAAGTTCAAACATGAAATTATATCTACTTTTAATTTCCACAGATAAAACTATCAATGTATTTTTACTGATTTGAACTGTTTAAAATTTAAATTAACATAATTATTACAATCTTACATCTTACCTCGGTAAAAATTTAAAATCCCTTTTCTATATTTTTAAAGTCAATTATGAATTTTTCATATAGAATCATACTCGAACAGTAGGTAACAGAGCATTGTTTTTTTTTTTTTTGCTACGAATTATTTATTGCACTAAAATCAGTTGTTTTATAGACTGGATTATATTACGTTTTTACATATTTTTACGAACAGTATGCAGTTTCGATTGGATGAGTTGTCTCGACGATTCATTTCAAAAAATTTAGCGCATAAAATGTATCATATTTCAAGGTTAGTGAATATTTTGCGCAAAACGATATGTTTTGGAAAAATATATTAGGGTTTATTTGAAAACTGTATAAAAACGTGTGACCTCTATCTATTTTCACCCTCCAGATTAGATTGGTTCAATTTAAACGTGACATAACAATATTATCAAAATATCTAGACAAAAATATATATTGAGTACACTTACTAAAGTGAAATATTTTAACCTATTTATTATATACCTATTTCTAACCTAAACAATATACATAATATTAAGTATAGATTAATTATAGCTGTTTAAGTATTTTTAAGTGCTTGGTATAATTCAAATATATTTCAACTTTTATAAATTGTTATTTTTGCATATTGAAGATAATTTTGATGAAATTAAAGAGCATAAAAACATCTTATTTTCAAGATTTTCAACGCATGTAAATCCGGTCTTTACTTATGAGCAATGTTTTTAAACAGTCATGATATTATAATATTAATCATTTGACTCCAATTTACAAAATTGGATTATAATAAGGAAAACACGGAGCATTTTATGGGGTCAAATCGTATATTTGATAAACGCTTTAATTTAAAAAACTTTAATAACTTGTTTTCGTGTTAACACTGAAAAAAAAGAACATGTTATAAATTATTATATTTTAAAGTTATTACACTGAATGAAGCTTCTCGGTTATCAGTCATAATTAAACATAATTTTATTAAATAATTGTATTTTGTACATAATATATATTATATTTATGAAATTACACCTAAGAGCTTACACTAAATATTGTTGTAAACATTATTACTCGGTACGTACACATTGTTGTGATAATTTCATCTTAAAGAACTATTCGCTAGATCAAAGTTAGTTAACCAAAGAAGTTATTTCCGACAAATGATGAAATTAATTTATTCGTTTAAAAAAGAAAGTTGACATTTTTAATCTGTTCGAGGAATACAATATAATATTATGACTTGTGCTTTGTGTGGAGTATAATAATAATAATAATAAAAAAAAAAAAATCTTAGTTATCAAAAATTTCTCAGTTTACTTAACGTAAAACAAACAAACGGACGCGTGATAATTATTTCCATTGCCTCACTGCACAATATACATGTTTCATGATCTTAGATTAATAATCATTTTACAATATACAAAAACGATCTTCAGATGTTTCAATAGCTGCAGTGACGTGTAGATCAAATCCACTGGAGCAATGTCGTCATATAAGAGATAACGCCACGATTATTTTATATAAAGTATTAATGCCGCCCTCCCTTCGAGACGGTTTTTATTATTTTTTTCTCCCTTATAATAATAACAATAATCCCAGTAATAATCACACAATCGCCTATGTATATTATATTTTCATTTTTATTCTATATATATATATATATCTTTGTTTCAGATGATGATAATGTTTATAAATACTATTTTTTCTCTTCTTTTACATTTTTGCGAGAGCTGTGCAGCGTTTAAAACGTTTTTATTTAAATGAGAATATAATTTCGTTTTGAAATGAAAAAGAAAAATAATAATAATAAAATTCTCCGTCGTTTGCCAATCGCTTTTGTCTCTTACTCTTACACGCTCAGAGGTGGGTAACTGATATTTTTCCTTTTTCGTCCAAACTCCGTCGTAGCCATAAAGTTGTGTCTACCTCGCATTTCTTCTTCGCATGTACACGCGTGTGTAATAATAGCTGTTTTGTCGGATAAACTTTTGTTTTTTTTTATCGAATAAATCTCAAAACAAATTACCACCCCGTCGTACGTAGCCTAATTGTCGTTCAATTATTCTCTTGGCGGAACTTTCTCGGTTGTAAAAACGTTATTTGCCAATAACTCATTTCACAAGTATTTGCATAAACTTTTGTCGTTCGTCGCGTTAGCAATTTGTAACATTATATAGTGCGTGCGTGCGTGTGTTAGTGGAGAGTGTAATATATTATATACGTACGGCGTTTACTGTGTAAATGTAAAATAATGATTTAATATATTTTATACAATAAAAATAAATACATCATAGTGAAAATAATAACCTTTTCAGCTTCACATCGAAGCTAAAATTTACTAAATTGAGTTTTTTTTTTTTTTTATTTTGTGATTGAATGAATGGTTTTATGAAATAATTACAAATTACCACCACTAATGTTGTAAATTAAATTTCAAAAATATTTTATTATAAGAATTTCTTTTCAATTGTTAATAATTTAGGAGGTATACAAAAAAAAACTTAAAAAAACCCTTTTTTTTTTAAAAAATGTTTAACCCTTTTGAGGCACGTCTCCTTAGGGTTGATCAATGTGTTCATGAAATTTAACACAAATTAATTTTTTTGTAGTTTGGAACAAATTCCAGTGGTGGCCCGATTAAATTTTGAAAGTTTAAGGACCGCCCTAATATACGTATATAGATATACATACAATCCGTTTTCCTGGCCGATATGATCGGTGTACGATTCGAAATCCCTGAACGATGACGTCATGATGAGGTTAACGCAGTAGTAATAACAATCGAACCGGAAATCGTACAAATTCAAGTATAAAATATAATAATATGTGTGTAATAATATTTACGTATCGTTTAACGGAATACCTAAGAGTAAATTATATATTAATATATCGTATATATATATATATATAGCTAGCTTCTTACACGTTAATATAATATCATTTTATTGTATTATACGAGTCGAATCATATTAAATCGTCCGAAATCGAAATAAATGTTCAACATTCAGACGTATATTAAAATATATATATATATATATATATAGAAATACAATAGAATTTGTACGATTTATCGTCTACCAGTTTATAGCGTAACAATGAATATGAGTAATATCGATTTCGTTTAAACAAGCGTATTAATGTACGCACGCAAACTCCTCGTATTAATGTAATATAATAATCCTGAATTTGAACGTTAATGATATTACTATATTCTATCGGTATGGATGTTTAATATTTTTTGTGTCCATTCTCGTTGTGTATAGTGTTTTTTTTAATCGACGAATTTTGAGATGTACTTATTAGCAGGGATGGGGCAAAAATACTTTTAAAATTGCATTTAAATACTAAATACTAAATACTTTAATTTTCGTCGAATACATACAAGATACAAAATATATCTGATTTCTATAAGTAAATACAAAAATCAAAATACATTAATTATCTCCGAGGAAATACAAAATACATTAGAAAAAAAATTAATTATAGGTGGCGTACAACTATACAGTACAGTACCATAATCGATAATCCTTGCTGTATACACACTGCGTCATCAAACAATATAAATTCAAAACATTCATTTCTACAATAATTATTAATAATAATAAAGATAAGTACAATATAATTTTTTTTTTTGACAATAACATAGTCACTGGTATGAACACAAAATTATTTTTTCCCAATTTTTTTCTCAATATTTATGTATGTATTATGAACAGTCCGATTAATTGTTTATTGGCCAGTGTAAAAAGTATTTAGTATTTACTTGAATTATTTTATTTTCCAAAATACTAAATATTAAATACATTATATAAAAATAATATTTAAACACAAGATACAAAATACTTTAGAAGAATACTCAGTTAATACTAAACACAAGATATAATTGTATTTGAATTACTGCCCACCCCTGCTTATTAGTTAATACTTGATATGTACTTATTAATTACTGTTCGTTAATAAAATGTTAATGATGATCGTTTTAGATATAGTTTAAAGTAATATCCGCGGGTACGATTTGGATTCATTAAAAAAAAAAGCCGGCCATACTTCGCACGACGACGGTTGGGATTCTCTTGACGGGTGTGTTGAATTTTAAAGAAACGTATATTTTATTTTATCATGCACTCACTAACACAATTCGCAATCACATCGTTCGAAAAGTTTGTTGTAATTTATATATTATAATAATAATTCACCAGCTAATTGTGGTTTGAACATTGTTGAGGTTTAATTTTTACGAGGGGCCAGGGGTTAGATAGAGTACTTTAAATCAATAATATTATATTACTATACGTATTATATAATAAATAATAATAAGTCATCGTAACCAAGTCGAAAGATGTTGTATTTTATATTATGAAAAAAAAACCTATCATAATGTATTTTAACGGGCAGTTGTCGCGATACGCGTTATCATAACCTAAATTAAGTCCCGTTGATTATAGCGCAATAGTATATATTTATATTTTCATTATATACCTAAATGTCTTTTATTATTATAAAAATTGCTTTATTATATTGTATTATAATTAAATAATAATAACAGACTAAAAAAAACATTTTTATTTTTTTGCCACTCGATGAAATTGCGCCCCTGGCCCAAATGCCCTTTTGCCAGGGCCTAGCTACGGCCCCGCGTGTACGCGAAAATAATAACAACACCGTGTGTTCGTGTGTGTTTGTTCGGCGCTAGCAACAATTCAGGTGGCGGCGGCGGCGTGACGGCCATTCCGCGCAGCCACGAACAGAACTCATTAATCCCTGCGGGTACACGGCACGGCGCACGAAGTTTATAGTCTCTCGTTAAAACGGTCGATTACGCGGGCAAGTGATATATAGACACGCGCACATATACGTTTATACTACAAAACCACGGGGGAGGGGGGGGAGGCGGACAAGTGCCTATAACGTAAGCACATATTATTATTATTATTATAGGAACACATAAAAAACGCAGTATGTTCCAAAAAGTTTCGCTTATGAGATCGCATGACGTGATGGCGTTTTTAGTTTTAGTTTTAGTGGCGTAGCGAGGGGTTGCGGGAGGGGCGGCATTTTTAGGAGGAATGTCAAAAAAAAAAAAAAAAAAATTTGTTTCACCTTAGTGCGAAATTGCGCGTACTTCGCTCGTCGGGTGTTCTTCACACACCTCGGGTGCGATACTCTCTTGATACTTTTGACGGGTGTATTGAATTTTTAAAGAACCGTTTTTAGTAATCGGTGAAAGTTTCGAGTTTCTAGCTACATTATTTTTGAATTTACGTGTTAAAATTCAATTTTAAAAATTTTACGGAAATTCCGGTAATTGCATATTTTGCAGTTTTTTTTTTTTTTTTTTTTTTTGTCAATTTTTCGACAGATTTTCCACGTTTTTCAAAAAGTATCGAGAAATT